>JAOTQY010000008.1:7663502-7673747 GCA_026413445.1 Dolichallabes microphthalmus
AAGTTGTTGTGCGGACTGGATATTCCGCTGTGGCGACCCCTTGTCGGGAGCAGCCGAAAGACCAACAACAACAACATGTGGCATGGTGGCTTAGCGGTTAGCTCCTGAAAGACTCCCTGGGCTGTCGTTTGCTAGCTAATTGACATTATCCATGATTTCAATCAAACATACAGTAAGCAGTTAATGAAATGTCCTAACTAAAAATGCAAACAACAGTCAACATTTATTCTCAACAACTTATTTTTTAAAGAAAAATGCAAGCTACTCATGATTGTTTTCATCTAGTAATGACATCTGCAGTAAGTTACCCAGCTATAGAGGTGCAAAAGTGTGTTTTGCATGTGTTGTCAATGGTATTTGTTTTAAAAGATGTGTCTGGGTAATCTTATGAAGATATTTCCAGTATTTAGTCTCAGGAAATGATGTGGGGTACATCCTGGGGGGCCGTGTCAATCCATACACACTACAGGCAATTTGGAAACACCAATTAGCCTAGCCTGCATGTCTTTAGACTGTGGGAGGAAACTGGAGTACCCAGAGAAACCCACCAAGCACGGGCAGAACATCCAAACTCCATGACAACAGACCCGAACCCAGACCCTGGAGTTGCGAGGTGATTGTGCTAGACTCCACTACGCCACTGTGTGAAGCAGAACAGGATGTGACTTTTCTATACAGCTGTCAAGAGCTTCAGAAGCAAGAGTGATCATGAAGCTTGACTGTGATGTCCCAAACCTTTAATCATCTGATTGTAAGTAAAAACATGGAAGGAGCAAGTTCAGGATCGGCTGATTATGTGAAAATGGCTACTATGTTTGAAAATAATTTGCGGAGACTGTGTAATTTAAAATGATAGAACTTTCACGCGGGCGGCACGGTGGTGTAGTGGTTAGCACTGTCGCCTTGCACCTCTAGGGTCCAGGTTCGATTCCCGGCCAGGCTTGATTCCCGTCTCTGTGTGCATGGAGTTTGCGTGTTCTCCTCGTGCCCTAAGCCTCCTGGGATAAGCTCCAGGTCCCTGTGACCCCGAATACAGGATAAAGCGTTATAGATGATAATTGAGTGAGATTTTTCATGCAGAATACCACTAGAGGGCCTCAGAGATATTTTGTCTTCAATTGTGACTCCCCATTCTTTTTTGTCCACTCAAATATGTGGTCGTATTTACTATTTAATAACACTTAGCAGCTCTTTCAAGTGCACCTTATTTATGTGCTACACCACCGCTTTTAAAGTCACACTACAGAAGTAACACCAATTCCACGAAATGAAAGTTTCTCAAACGGTAGAACCAGGTCTGTATTATAATTCCAGCAGGCCTATGATCAGTGACAGGAAGAGAACGTCGTGGTGGGGAGAGGATTAAAGAGCGCTCAAACAGTTCTTGGTTCACGGCTCAGATGTGAAGGTCATCACTGAAGTGTTGAGCTGGAGAGAAGAGCGGCATCATCTTGCACTCAGAGAAACCATACTCACCCATTTCCAAAAGGCCCTGTTACTACACACTCAACAAACACCAAACACACACATACTGTACACACACTCACTAACTCAATGCCCTACATCCAGGCTTACACTTTTTTTTCTTTTTTTTTTTTTTTACTCTAATGGAACAAATCATCAGGGCAGCCACTACTGGAAACAACCATAAAGCCTGTCCTGAATGTAGTAGGCTGGTTATAAACAGACAAAATTGCAGAATAAATTGCAATAAATAACTCAGAACGTCCATGGAAAAAAACTAAAATTTTGTCCGGATTGAAAACGGAAACAGCATTTTTTCATGTTATCACCTATTCTGATTCCAAAGAAATGGTACTGTAACTATAAAACACTAGAAAGTTGAAAGTTTTTTTTCCTACTCCCAGCCATTTAACCAATGTTTCAGCATGGCACAGGTTTTCTTTTTTTTGTCATTTAACGTCAGTTAAATAACTTAAAAAGCAAAGCATGTTTTCTTATTTTGTTTTTCACATCCAACCCTCCACATTTACTCATTACATGGTTTTGCCTAAATCAACATCGTGCAATTTCCTTTGATAGAAACATCACCACTCCTTTAACATAACACATGAACCAATATAACATAGCTCAAAAAGTAAATAAAAGATAGGCAATGCTGAACAATGTGGACACTCATGTCTTCTGAGCGACTTTAATGGCATGACTAAGGAATGACTAACACCGAATGAAGCTAAGGCATTTAGTTCCAGCATTCAATCCTGTACATTTGATCCACACATGCCAACTCTGACCCTAAGCTCATATGTGCTCATAAAATTGTGTTTATCACAATGTGGTGATTTGGGGTAGCAGGTTTGCTTTCTAATCGCAGTGAGCCTGGAAGCTGATGCTGAAAGCAGCAGCAGTCAGGAAGTATTCTGCTGGCCTTTCCTGCATCAGAGCTCCAGATAGTGAGGATAATGGAAAGGAGGAAAAGCCTATCCATCCACATTCTAGCTGTGATATGGACATGGAGAGAGAGAGAGAGAGAGAGAGAGAGAGAGAGCGAGAGAGAGAGGTGGAGGTTGATGACGCATTGCCATTAACACTGTAGGCTTAGGAGACCATTAACCTCTGAAAAAGGTCAGCAAAGCACCTGTGCCCTTACATTTCCCCAAATCAGCAACTCTCAGACACTGTTGTTTTTATAGCCACTCCCTCAGTCTAGCACTCACCCACTTACACTTCATTCTTTCTCATTCACTTAGTCATTTATTCGCTCTTTACTAACTCAATTACTCAATTATTATTCTTTCCAACTCACTCCCTCACTCACCCAGCCATTCAATCACTCACTCACTCCACTAACTCACTCACTCTTCAATCTTTCTCACTCAGCGCAGTCACTCATTTAAATACTGCTCACCCACTCAACCACTCATTCTTCATTGTGTCCTACCTCCAATGAATGAATGAATCAATCAATCAATCACTCACTCACTCTTCATTCTTTCACAATCACTCACTCACTTACCCCACCCTTTATATTTTCCCGCTTACTCATTTATGATTCTCTCTCAAACAATCCCTCTTATTTCTTTTACACTAATCCACTCACTCTTTATTTTTCCCTCTCACTCATTCACTCACTCACTTATTCTTTATTCACTTATTCACTTCTTCACTCACACACAGCCATACTCCCTACCTCCCTACTCCCCACACTCCCTTCATCACTCACTCCTTCACTCATTCACTTACTTACTCAGACTCTTACACACTTTCTCTCACTGAAACACCTCCTCTTCTCCTTAATTACTGACAGTCTTACTTCTCTTTTCATCATTAGCTCACTCGTTTAACTACTTTCCCTCACACTTAATTTCCCTAACCTCTCACTCCCCTCATACTCTCTCTCATCATATTCCTTCCTTTTTTTTCACACTGACTCTTTGACTCTTTTTTTTGTCCGAAAGCTCAGCCTGGTACAGTATGTCACATTCCTTATCTGCTGCATTAATATTTCACCACATGCAGAATAACCATTATCACCCGAATTTACCAAACATCATGAAGAATTAATAAAAGGAAACACTTTTTGATCAAAGAGACTAAAATCGTTTGCTTTTGCTGTCTCATCTCATACTACAACTATTTAAACAGACCCATCACTACAGGCTCAGCAAAAATTTACAGCAGTAGTCATAAGGGGGAAAACTGTAGTACAACTCTCGACTCTTGTCAGCAGAATATTTTAGAGAGAACCATGAATTACGGCATTCTCCAAAGATTTCCACTGCAGTCAACAGTGTAAAAATGTGTCTAAAATCTCTTAGTGCTCTGCCAGGAATAATATGGGTTCAATTTTCATGAAAGACTAATACAGTTTACATAAACAGACTTCAAATTTATGCATATGTCAATTTCTTTTTTAATAATAATAATTGAAGGACTATGGCATAATTAAAACGCAGAATTAAAATAAGTCAATATCAGCTATTAGTTGTTTAGAGGTGATTAAAAGTGACAAAAATGTTTCAAATGGGTGTTTGTATCATGCATTAATAACTACATGCAATACATTTGTGCACCTTTTGTAATGAAAGAAATTATATGCCAAAATTTTTTAATATTTTTTTTACAAAGACTACTTCTACTTTTAAACTGTACAAGGGTCATTCAAATCAAACCATGACCTACGACTGTGTTCAATATCACAGTTTATCCCCTGCTAAACTATTGCACTTATCCCAGAATTTCATTACTGCTTGCATACCATCAAGGTAGAAAGATTTCTCAGTTCTCTGGAGCCATAATCTTCAACGACTTCCTGCATCAGCTGTGAAATGCAGGCCTCCCAGGAACTCCAATAATGACCAAAACATGCAGAACTTTATTGGCTATAACCCTACACCGAGCTCCATGTAATGTGCTAGTGGTCTTGGTAAATGATTGCGATTACATTTCCCACAGTCAGATGCATCACTTATGCAAATTTGCAGCAAGTCATCTGTCAATTTTCTAGGATCAGGTGTTCCACTTGCTGAATGTTCACAGGATTTTTTTTACTGCTGCTAAGAATCTCATCACCATACTGTGCTCAAAGTCTTCTGTCAATGTCAACCAATTGTATGCCTTCATTCACGAGAAATTGAATAAAAGTTCCGGTTTGACTTAAATGTACAGAGTATACAGTCTTGAAGTAAAAGTAAATCCAGTGCATTCAACTCTCATTAATTGCAGACAAACAATAATAATATTTACAACTAAACACAAGTCAACGTATCAAAGTGTTACCCTTTTGTCTTGAGCTCACACATCCCATTATCCCATCTACTGTATTAAAAAATAGATTGTACTGAAGACATTCTGGTACGATAACCTGTAACTAAATCCAGACTGTCTTGTGTAGAGACTGTTATGAGTCATGCAGCAAGGCAGTAAGCAAAGACCCCTGATGAGTTTACCAGAAAAGCATTTGCGCAAGACAGCATAGAAAACACTGTACTCACTTCTGCCTAAACAATTAGTCCAGCACAGTCTCCAAAATCATTAAACTCTGGCCACATTACAAACATTTTTTCTTCCTACTCTGCAGCTCTAAATCATAAATACTGTATTTCTGCCTATCAAATGACTACACCATTAGGACGTGTAATGTTTTATGTAATAAATAATTAGATTTTTAAGATTTGTAAAACTTTATTTACTTGTATGTATTCTGCATCTTCTATAAATAACTAAGTATTTAATAACTTTTCAACATTTTTACACTCACAGTTGCCTCATGTCACACAGGCACTTATCATTACTACCATAAATGATAAGGTGAATACAGTGTGTAAGACTCCAAATTCTATCCAGTCAATTTTAGGTACACAACACAAGTTCAGCATTATATGTTGGGTTGATAATTCATCACTGGGATTCATATATTGACTGCTTGAATTGAATAATATAGACATACAGTAATGTAGATAAGTAACATGTAACAATTTGTACATTATAATGTGTATATATATATCAGTAAAATGCATTCATAATTATTCATTATACAACGGGCAAATTTAAATTAAAGGCAAAATTATTAACATGAATTCATTTAAAAATAATCTGGAATTTCTACAATCTCAGGTTGAATTCAGCACAGTGAACACAAGAATTATATTTGGAAATAATTATATTTGGAATTAAATGTGTATTTTCACTATACTGTACATTTAATCGTTTTATCGCATTGTCATTTATCCATAACTATGAGCTAGGTTTTACAGAGTGTGCATTCTGTATGTAGAGGAATGTTGTCTATTGACATAAACAATCATAGTAATGCAAGATATACAGTATATGATGCTTAAGTATAATATTATACAGTAAAATACTTTAGGCAAAATGGCAATTAAAAATAAGGTAATAACAAAGCCTTCATTACATCTTGCAAAATTAATAAAATTATTTGGATATAGTAAATTTAACACTATTGTTGTTAAGTAAAATGCCTGTCATTCCTTTGACAGCCAACACCATACAGATAAACACTATCATTCTAGTGATCGAAATTTTAAGTAACAATAGTGCTTAAAAATCATTTCAAACAACTTAAAGTAAGTGGTAATACTCTGGTAAAATCTTACAACATGTGTGGTATGATTAGAAGATTTCAACCAATTTCGTCCTTTGTTTATTTGTATACCCAATACTTAGTCTCAAGCTTGGAAAATCCTTCCTTAAAAAAGTTAACAGAAAAATTGCATTTCGAGTTTTGAATCTGGCGATGAGTTTTCAGTATACAATGTTGTTGTCGGTCTTTTGTCAATAGGCTGATGGTTGTTCTAAACTGCGCAGACAGTCAGAATAGGAAAAAGGAAATTTACAAAGCAGCAAAAGGAAATCTTGTTGCAGTGCCATGGCAAGAAGGGTGTTACCCCCTCCTGCTGAAATCTGTTCGTTGAACAACAAAAGCGATTTTAAAAGTTTTAAAAAATTTTCTAAAAGTCACATAATATTAAAACTTACCTTGATGGTGCTCGCCATTGTAGCACAGGGACTATATAGTCCTGTTTTTTTTTTTTTTTTAACGAATTTCAGTTGCAGTGTGTATGTGTGAGGTTTTTTTTTTTTTTCTGGCGATGAGTATGTTAAGTTGAGGTTCCACTGAGCAGTGTTTGGAGCGGATGAGATTGTGCTAATGCTGGAAGTGAAGTCAACCAATAGCAGGAAGAGCTTTCTATTGGTTCTGGCCGACACAGCTCGAAGAAACAGGATATTTGGGAGAGGAGAGATAAGACGGCCTGAAACAATGTTGGTATCCTGTATACCATGCGTGTGGTTACTTGAAGAGACAGAGCAAAACCTAAATTCACTTCACCTCCAGTGGGGCGTCCTCGAAAAGACGTGTCCCTGATAGTGTGAGTGTCTATTAGACAGTTTCACTCGCGGATGCAGTTTTTCCAGTAGTTGCGCACAATACTTTCACAATGTATAAATATGGCAAACATGACAGGAACAAGGGTTGGACTGGGAAACTGGGATATAAAGAAAAGATCCTGGTTAAGTATATTGGTGTCAAAAAGACAAAATACCTAAATATGATCTGAGATCTGAGCACTTTAAAATGCCTGTAAGGTTAAAGATAATGGAAGGTTATAAATCTGTACAAAACTGAAGAAGAAGATGCTGTAGAGCAAGGAGACGATATTGGGAAAGCTAAATAGCCAAAGGAAATAACAAAAAAATGAAAAATTGTAAAATAATAATAGCAAAAGTAATAATAAATATTTGATATATATATATACAAATACAAATATTCCATAAAGTACCATTTAGTACAATTGTGTGTGTGTGTGTGTGTGTGTGTGTGTGTGTGAGCATGTGCTCAGCGGTGTGTTGATGCTCGAGTACGCAGTGGTGCGTTACTGGGCTGCAGATGGTATTGTGTAATGGCGGTTGCTTTGAGGAAGTTACGAGTTACAAGAGGAGTTAAAAAATGTTTTGTAAGCAGTTAGTGACAAAAACATTTTATTTGGTTTAAACTGGCTCCATAACTTCAGAATTACAAATATAAGCCTAATGAAACAGTAATTAATAATTACTTAGTAATGATCATGAATGCATGAAATGTGGCCAAAGAGCTACTTTGAATTTTGGTAATATCTTTTTTTTTTTTTTTACCTCAATGCTCTGAAGAGATTTCATAAAAAGGATTTCAACATATCTGATAGTTAGGAACAAGGCAACAGGAGTTTATTGCAAGAGTGTTCATTCTGCAACTGCGTGAGGGCAATGAAAAGGATGAAAAACAAGGATACAAAGCCTCCACAATTTGAACACTTTGACACGGGCCGACGCAAATTATTATTTAAAAAAATTTTTTTTAAACTTTTTGTGAAATCCATATTCCAAATTTCTTGTATAACTACAGTATATAATAAGGTTTAAATAACTATTATAATAGAACTTAATACTACAATGATAAAACTTTATCATGATCTGGAGTTAATGTAGCCCGTGCCTTATAACATTAGTTTTCTCACTTAAAAACCAAGGGCAGCATTTAATCAATACAAACCTCCTTCAAATACACGAGCAGTACATATCTCTGTCAGCCACCATAACTATTATTTATGAACAAACTTGAATAATTCACTCATACCACACGGGATGAAAATGTGTAAATAGTTCAATGTAAAACAAAAGTAATTACTATAGTACTATATTACTACTACTATTACTATAGCTGATTACTATATTTATAGAGTCCACAGAGTCCAATAAAGGTAAAAGTCCAGTAACATAGTATAAACATGTTTTAATTTTACCCCCTATTAAGGAAAAGTGAAGCAACATGAAGCAACATCTACTTTTGTTTTCATAAATAATGACCGTTGCATAATCATTCATAACGCTGTAATTACTGACAACCGATCAAGTATAGATGGGAATCACCAGCCACCTCCCGATACTATATTATCACAATATTGTATAACTTATTCTATAAATATCAAAATCTTACAAATGATATAAAATGTTTCCTCTATTTTGTTACAATTTAAAATCTTTAAAAAAAAAATTAAGGATTAATTAAATGTAGCCAGTGCCTTATAACATTAGCTGATGGCTGATCGGTGTATATTAATGAGTGTGTTAAGTAAAGTGAGAATAAAGGTTATAAGAAGCCCTATGAGTCCCACACTAAGAACTGATGACAAGTACTAAAAAAATAACTAATGCATATGAACTGCCTGGCCAAAAAAAATCAGATTGGAGATTTCATCAAGCAAATCATGAGTGAGTGTGATCAGAGATGCTTAAACACTTGGTGCATCGTAAAAAATTAACAGTAGAAAACACCTTTGTTTACTATTGAAAGTAAGAGCATATGAGTAAACAGCTGTGTGTCCACTTGTTAGTGTGGGATAATCAGAAAATTTTTTTTTGCTAAGGACTGTAAAGATTGTACTTTTGTATGTAATGGAAAAATTATCTTGTGGTCTGATGAGTCCCGATTTTCCTTATTCCAGAGCGACAGGTGCGTCAGGGTGAGAAGGAAAATGTATGAAGTGATACACCCATCATACATACAGTAGTGCCCACTGTACAAGCATTTGAAGGCAGCGTTACATTATGATCTGCAGTTACTGCATTTGGTCAGGTCTAGGCTCAGCTCAGTTATGCGTCAATAAAATAAAGTCCGCTGATGACCTGAATATACTGAATGACCAGGTTATCACATCAATGGAGTTTTTCTTCGGAATGGTATGGTCATATTCAAATTGTGAAAATTGGATCTGGGCGCATAAGCAATCATTTCCAAGCATCAACTCACATTGCATGCCTTAACCAAAGCTGTCAAATGAAATATTACTGGCTTTTGGCTTAGTTATTTTATCTGAGGGCAGCTCATAAAGAACGAAAAGAGCTTCCAAAGAACACAGAGATTTAATATGAAATATGAAAGAGTCACAGGCGAGCTTGCTGCCTATGCCAGGAAGATTAGAGCATGGGTACACACGTAGTGGCACACCCAAACATACACAATGGGCAATTTGGAAACAGTAATCAGCCTACAATGCATATTTTGGGAGAATGTGCAAACTAAACACACACACAGCGACAAGAGGCAAGATTCAAAACGCCAACCCTGGATGTACAAGGTGACAGTTCTAACACACTGAGCCACCAGGGCAATAAAAATGATAAGTGGTTAGTTAAAAAAATTCAATGTTGAAAACAGAATTTTTGAGACATTGGAAAGAGAAGTACTGTACGTGTTTATTCTTTGCTTCCAGTTCGAAACCGATGTCACATATGCTTAGAGTCCATGGCTCTAGTCAAAACAATGCGAAAGAAAACATAACCATTACTTACAGTATGCTTTGTCTTATTTATAGACATGGACTACTTATAAATAGGTTTGAAAAGCATTAAATGATAAATGTCATCGCATTATCTGGATTTTTATATACATGGATTTTGAAAAAACACATTTTAATAGTTATTATATCTGAAATATCTTCTAACGAATTAACTGCATTTTTGCAATAAAGAATTTTGCCTGTCTGAGTTTTGTTGTATGTGATAGATTATATGTTGTTTAATATGAAAGGGACATAATTCCCTCTATACAGTATATACTGTACGTCTGTTTCTCTTTTTCTCTCTCTCACTTTCTCGAATGATGTTTGATTTTTATGGCATCCTGCAGGATGTCTGTAGGAAGTCACCTTTGCTCTTTCTCTAAGTGAGCCGAGAGGCTGAGCTGTATGTGTGTGTATGTGCGCTGCAGTGGAAATGCTCTTCAAT
>JAOTQY010000008.1:7865174-7876043 GCA_026413445.1 Dolichallabes microphthalmus
AGGGGGGCGGTGCGCGTTCGCTCGCCCGGCAAAATATGTCTGAAGGCACATGTGGTTGCACGTGATAACGCCCCGTGGGTTAACAAATAGCGTGTGTAGCATATTTATGCCACAAAACTTTATACTACTAAATAATAACAACAATAATAAAATATATACACACATTTTTGACAGACAGACAGACAGACAGACATACATACACTTGTATTCACATTTCTTTTTTATTTTTATATATTTACACACACACACACACACACACACATCTATATATCTACATATACATACATATATCCACATATACACAGGTATATACACACATACACACACTTTTGTGAGAGTATGTCTACTTGTGTATAAATGTATAAAGGAGAGGAAGATGTGTCCGTCCAGAGACAGATCAGAGAGAGAGAGGGAGAGAGAGAGAGACATAAAGAGAGTATGGGAAGGTGAGCGTGGGCGTAGAAATAGAGAGAAATAGAGAGAGTAGAAATAACTCCTTTATATATAAAATAAGTCTAACATCATGTCAAATTACTTAAACTGTTTTTTGTATTTTTTTGTTGTCAAAGCTATACCCAATGTGTGTTGTGAAGATTGATAATTTTTAATTAAAGTATATTACAAGCTTTTCATTAGGACCCTAAAGAATCATATTAACCTATGAAGAATTGGGACTGGATGTCCCCTTTAAGGGAGCATGTCATGCTGTTCTGTGAGAGAAACATGGTCCTGGATTTGCTGATCTGCACCCAACTTTGGATGGCACCAAGAGAATATAATCTTTAAATAACGGGTATGGTACCTCTTGGCCACCCTATACGGCAAATTTATCCAACCTTGGCTGTCTCTTCACATCCTGTTGATGGAAACCATAAAAAGTAGGGGAGACGAGACACACCCTTGATGGAAATGGAAACCAACATTACAAGATTTCAACTTAATGCCAAAAATATGGACAAGTCTCAGGCTGGGGTCAAATGAAAATCAGATGTGCAAATCAAACACAAAGCCTTCCCCTGAATCCATAAAACACATTAAGACATGATTAACATACTCTCATAACCCCTTGCAGAGCTGTGCAACAGCAAACAGCTGGTCCACTGTTCTATGGCCTGGCCAGCACCTACATGCCTCCTAAATCCCACACTGATCTATTGGATGGAGTCTCCTCTCCAGAACCCTGACATGGGCTTTTCCCAGAAGACTGAGGAGTGCAATTTCTCCTATAACAGGAACACACCCTCTTTTAAAAATATGGACCACCATCCCAGCTTGCCAGGCACAGCCTCACAAAATTGAAGTGGGATGTTAACCGCACAACTCCAACCCTTCCTTCAATGTTAAGAAGGTTTCCATTCACTATAGTAACACGAGGCACAGAGAGGGACTCCAGCACTACCTTGTTAAAAGAGGATATGTGTAATGGTTTATGAATATCCTCAAATTGCTCCTTCCATCACTTAACAATATCAGTAGATGTCAACACCATGCATTTCCACAACAGAATAGCACGATCATGTACCCCCTTTGGGAAAAGCTGAGCTGTTTGCCATGAACATCTTTAAGGCTGCATAAAAGTTTTTCTCCATAGTTTCTCTAAAACACCCATGACCAATACAAGTTTCCACATGACAGATGTGCACCATTGCACTCCATCGTTACTGTCACGAACACTGACTCCAAGCCACAACTTCTTTTTCTTTACGTCTGGTCTTTTACAGTCAGGTCAATCAATATTTGGACACTGACAAAATTAATGCTATTGTAGATGTCTACCACAATATGTTCGAATCAAAAACTAGATACTGTTACCAGATACTACCATCATAAGCCCAAAAATCTGGAGGGAAAAAACTAACAAACAAACAAACAAACAAACAAATCATTGGAAAGAGATAGTTGTGTCCAGTGCACTGGTACATCTCAAAAATAAAAGAATGCACTGTTGAACTCAGGAACTCCAAACGGTCTGAAAGATGCAGGTAGGCATAACTTTATCAAAGTCAACAATCAGGAGAAGACCAAACTAAGTTCAAAGGGGTTTACAACAATGTAAATGTTAAAAAGGAAGCAATTGGTCATGAGTCAAAACATACTACTTCATCTTGTGGCATGGGCATTTGTGGCTGCCAGTGAGACTAGTTTCAACTTGATAATCTGATGGCAACAGGATGTATTCTAAAGGGTAACAAGTCTGTTATATCTGTGCAGATTCAGCAAAATGCTTCAGAAGTCACTGGATGGTGCTTTGCAGTGCAGAAGGATACACTTCCTCGAGCAAATTTCAAAAGGAGACACATATATTCTCTTCGTATTCCAGTTTCCAATAAAAAGGCTTAGTCTGTTTGACTTGCATTGCAGCTGATCCCTATCCTACTTCTTCTAAATGATTACACTTCCCTGGTAAACCTAATCCAGGCATGTACACCTAAGGGTTCTGTTCACCAGTGACATAAATTACAATTAAAAAGTTTGAACACACCTTCTAACTCAATGTTTTTTGTTTAGTAATTTACTGTATACTGTAGATTGCAAACCTATGGAATAACACATATGGAAGTACGTAATTAAGTCTGGAATAGTTCTTACAGGAACAGTATTATCAAGTGCATTTTTTAAAAACCCAACAAGCACCATGACAAAACTGGCTCTCATGAAGACCATCCCAGGAAAGCAAAAACAAAATTTGTCTGTAGCTTCAGAAATTAACTTAGAGTTACCAGTCTCACCTCGGATTAGAGTCATAAGAGTTTCGCAGAGCATAAGTAGCAGCAACAACTGTTACGAGGAGATTATTGCACATTTTGGATACCTTCATAATCATTTTACAAATGTAGAAAGAACAAAAAATCACAAAAGACGGTTTAGAAATTAGAACCTGTGTCCAGACTTTTGACTGGTACTGTAGCACTAGGATCATCTAAAGTACACAAGCCCATTCACCATAATGTCTCAATCCATCAAGTGGCAGCAAACAGTTAACACAAAATATTTCCAGAATTATGCATAAAATACCTGACCAATTATGGTCCAATGGTAGTCCCTCTCGACTGATAACAGCATCAGATGTTACAGTAAGTGTATTAAAGGGTTGACAAATTTCACACATTATCACACATGATCTATAAAAGTGACAATACTTGCTTATAGACTGTAAGCACAAGATTAAGCTAACTGTTTTGCACCAAAACTTTCCTTATAAACTTGTATACGTTTTAAATGATGTGATTTATGGGTTTGCATCAGTGGTGGCTGCTCTAAGACTACAAGGGAAGCTCCGCTTCCTCAACTATGTCAGTACATAAATGCTTATATATGCACTGTTGTATTTATATTGGTTTTAATAAAAGTGGCAAGAATGCGTTCAACTTCATGACTAGCTCGTTCAGAATCAGGTATTTATTGTAAATTGTTTGACGTGATTTTCTTGTCATACATTTCCGTGCAGCACAGCGCGTTAAACTCTCCTGAAGCCCAGCTTCACTGGAGCACTATGGGCAGTACAGAGGAGCATTTTTCACTGCAGAAAAGCTGGACGGTAATTGGATAAATGCATCAAAATCGTCACTTTCAGGGAAGCTCAGCTTCTCTGGGAGTGAACGGAGCAGTGGGCGGGCAAGGATGCTGGGATGCTGCATGATGATTGGAGGAGCTGTTTAAAGGGCGGAACCCTTTTTTGATTGACCGCATGTCTTAAGTATACATCAGCGCTTCAGAGATTCGAGTTCAGTCCCATGCGGATTTGCAGGTGAAGTGGTACGACGAACTGCTGCACTCTGTATTGTTTGCTGGTGATATAAACCATTTTTGTTTGTACAAATCATTCTTTAAATAATGAAAAAAAAACATAGCGTTCTTGACTTTGCTCCTTGTTTCAGCATTGTAAAGTTAGTTCGTTCATATAATTAAAGTAGCTCGTGGAAGGAGAAACTAGTTAGGAATTTACTTATAAATAACAATGAATTTTATGATGAAGGCTAATTTGAGCTTCCCCTGTTTCAAAAGCTAGCAGCCGCCACTGGTTTGCATCATGTATAATAATGACATGGCTGGGACAAAAAAACAAGAAAAGAGTAATCATATAGAGCATCCATTTAAAACATTTTAAATCTGAAACTATTCTGCAGCCCATCCAATCCAAACTCCTCTTCTTCTGCTTTCGACTACTCCAGTTAGAGGTCACCTAAGTGGACCATTTGTCTCCATCTAACTGTCTACATCATCTTCCCTTTGTCACTCCAACCTCCTGCATGTCCTCCCTGACCACATCCATAAACCTCTTCTTGGGCCTCTTCTGCTCCGTCTTCAACATTCTCCTCTCGATATACCCATCTTCCCTCCTGTGTACATCTCCAAACCATCTCAATCTGACCTTTCTGATCTTTTCTTGTCCTAGCTGCACTGTGCCTCGAACATACTCATTCCAAATCCTGTCTATTCCTGACACTCCCAAAGGAAACCGCAGCATCTTCAGCACATTTATACCGTTTACATTAATATATATATATACATCACATTCTTATTTATTTATTGTAAATAACCTGACAATTATTACCTTCAAGGTCCACATATAGAAGGGAGGTGTACCCAATTAAGTGGCCACTGACAGTATAAAGGCGGGGTAAATATGATTTTAATCAAGCCCAAGATTTCTTTAAAATACATTTTTCAGCTCAGGGGGTTACATGTAGAACACTGTGTGCCTACATTGTTCTATATTATGTCCAACAGAGGGAGGCGTAAACTCACCTCAGCAACCAAGTCATGGCCCCAGAAGCAGGCGTAGTGGAGGGGGGTGTTGCCGTGTTCATTGGATGCATTGGTGTCTGCTTTGCACTGGATTAGCTGAACAAAAGTATAAAACACACAACACACCATTCTGTACACCATAAAAAACAATAATATTCAAAAGAGCCAAAAATATGGTTTTAAAGCAGCTGGAAGTTAATGTTTTATAAAATAAACAGCTTTTACACAATTCTTTATATTTTATCCTTTTCCATACTGAGGTTAAAATGCATTGTCACTACAGTAATATTTCAGGAAAAACTCAACAGATGTGTGTACTGCACAGAAAGTTTGTGGTTGTTTTTTATCAGGTACTTTATTTATAACTCACACAGAATTAAATGACCAGATATGGTATGTTTATGTCCGTCCTTGCAATGTGTGTGTGTTTGTGTATATGTCTGGGTGTGTGTGGGAATGCAAACTTTAACACTTTGCCTGAATCATGCTAGACTACCTTATACAGGCTTGTGCACATGCATACTGATCCTGCAAACCTTGCCCAGAATGTCGCGGTGTCCGTGGCTAGCAGCCAGGTGGAGCGGTGTGTCGTCTCCTCGGTTCATTACATTGATGCGGGCTCCTCTCATAATTAGCATGTCCACCACGTTGGAGCGGCCCTCCCGACACGCCCAGTGCAGCGGACTGAATCCATGATCATCTCTAAAACAAAGACAAGCCTTACAGTCAGATCAAATCTGTAACAGTTCAGGCTTTAGGCTTGAGGATTAGTGACTTGACAGCAATAAAAAAAAAAAATAAATAATAATATATACACTAGATTTTTTATTTTAAGATCGCAGTTACTCTGCAGCTGTTTATACCCAGTACTTTAATGCTGCATTAACTGCTTTGGCAAACACATATGTTCAAGCTACTTCACATCACAACCAGAACTGCTTGTGTCCTACACACTACAAAAGGCTGACCAAGTTATGTAACCGACTCATTTGCATGTACGGGAAATAATCTCTTTATAAACCGTTCGTACCACTGAGGCTTTTTCATTGTATTAAACAACCACTGGACACAGACAGCTCTGGCGTCCTCCCTCTCCACACACAGACAGCGGGTGATCCTAGTCTCAGCTGTCAGTCTATAAGCCTGCCCTGTGGGGTTAAATATAAACAGCAGTTAACTGGCCCTCTGCTGTCTGCACCGCATCCTCCCTCCCCCATCGGTGGGTGACACGCTCCCTAACTCAACACCAGGCTTTATTTATATTTGAATGTAGGATTCTTTCACTGGCCTTCCATTTCCTTTCTCACAGTCGGAGTAAAGATGGTAATGTTACAGTAAAAGCCGACATCAGCACTGCGGCTGTACGGCACACTGTACCGCTGCGGGGCTAATTACATCTGCTAATGAATAGCGCGAGAATAGATTTTACAAACTGCCATAAGCAATTAAAATCCTTCTTAATTACTCAGAGGACTCCACGGTAGTAGTTTAACAGTAATTTTATCCAAGGAGCAATTTGGATAGAAAGAGTTTCCTCTTCTCTTGAGGACACATAATCATAAGACAGCTGCTAGGGTTTCTCATTCTGCTTTACAACATGACCACTGACCACACACATACAAAACTGGTGGCTGGAACGAGCAAGAGTTTAAAGGTCTCTGGACGGCTTCCATTTAAGAAAGGAATCCTAGACAAGTTGATTCAAAAGAACAAAAGGTTCTGAGCAAAACTCTCAAAACTGCCAGAATGTGGTTTAAAGAACGATCGTTAAAATAAATGTTACACAAGCAACAAGACACAAAGTGTTTTTTTTTGTTTTTTTTTAAACTTCTATCTGGTTTCCTTCTGCAAAACAGATATGCATCGCCACAGCAGAAGTGGTTGATTATCACACAACTTCCAGAAACAACTCCTAAGAGTATAGATTGACTATCACCGACTGAACAGGGAGAATTAGTGAAGCAAGAAGGGAAGATGGGAAATTGTTGTCCATCCCTCCCTTGCCTTTTTAGAATGCGTGGGTGGTGTGCGTTTCCTTGAAAGACACTCACTTGTCCTTGTAAGGATGTGAAGTCCAAAAGGCGTGCATCATTAACACCCATCCCGAGGGTGTAAAAGAACAACCAACTGACAGGCCGCACAAATATTAGTTTGGGCAAAACTATGCAAGACTATTACAGGCCTTAAAGACCCCAGTTTAAACAGGCGAAACAGAACCTGACAGCCATTTAGTATAGCTCACAACATAATGAGTGACAAATTTGATTTTATTTCCATTCTAATACTTATGATGTAAATCAACTGAAGTTGTTCTAATCTGTATTCCATTTTTATTTTTTACTACTGTTAAGTGCCTGGGTTTAGTTTTTTCAATTAACAGTAGCTGAATATGTTTCCTGTGTTTGTTGAAGACTTGAAGTTCTTGACATGATGGGTCAAGACAAGATGTGAGATGTGGACCACACATTTTACTGTAGTGGAAATTCATCAGAAAAAACAAACCAAGAAAAATGATACTTCATGAATATAACAATCTCTTTATAATTATTTTCTTAAAAAAAAAAAAAAAAAACATTACTGGCTTAGATAATACACCCGAACCTGTCAATTAGGCACAAGTCAGATAACGAAACCGTTTCTGCAACAACAATGTTATAAATCAGGTCAACTTTACTTTTTTACAAATGAAATTAATAAAACAAATTTTTCCTAATGTGGGGTTCAGGAGAGCACAAACTACACTCTGCACCAGGACTGTCCTGTAACCATCACGGCATTGACGGATACGTTCACAAGTCACCACTGTGGCAAGCAAACACTTGGCCCTGTTTACACCTGGTATTTCATGTAAGACGGGCAGGTCTCCTCTGACCACTTGTTACTGCATGGTGAAAATGGTTGGGAGTGTCTTCTGCTGCATTTACTTTCAGTTAGAGAGGACATTTTTATCCTTGGTGCTGATGTGCATCGTTTCAAATGTTTCTGCTAACAAATAATATTATAATGAATCAGAGATGATTACAGCAGGTAGATTTTAGGAAAAGTCTGACAAGTCAATGAAATAACCTACTCCTAGATTATGTGTTTAATCAGTATTATAAAAAAAATAGGGGGGGGATGTGCGCGGAGGCAGAGTTTCGAGAAGGAGGGACTCTCCGCTGCGCGCTTTAGCGGCCATTTTCACTCTGTGCTCCGGTATGTCTCACATTTTTTACCGCATGTTCTCACATTTTTAGAGCCTGCCAATCGGTCGGCACTTTCGATCATCGGTTAATCGAGTACTCGTGCACATCCCCAATTTATATGAATTTCAACTGGATTATGCGGATATTATTAGTCGTCCCTGGGAGTGTGGTTCGGGTGTGCTCCGGCAGCACTACACCCATATTTATTTCAGATTATCAGCTTGCACAAAGCTGCTTTCTATGCTTGCGTAGTAGATTGCACTTTTGTTGTCAGAGTTACCGGTAAATGTGTAAAAGTTACGCCCCTAAAACCTCAGTGTGGCTTTAGATTAACCTGCTTTGAGGAAACACGCTGTGTAAAAATGCAGCCAGAGGAGGGTTGCGTGCCTATTTTTCTTTTAGCACACATGCCAAGTTAGATGCCAAAAAGACTCTACAACAGTTCTGCCGCGCCGAGACGTCTAACTGAACACAGTTACAACGAACTACCGGACGGAAGTTTAACACCATCTCACCGTTACACCCAAACTCACCTATGCACACACAAACATTAATACTTTATCATATACAACACACTTTAAAATACTATTCGCTTTCAAAAATCTCAAGACTGGAAAACATAAAAAATATCAGATTTTTCCATGATCTTCATTGCACATTACACATCAGGTTGTTTTTTATTAAATAATAAATAAAGGGGTACCGGTGCTGCTTTTGAAAGCCACGGTATACAGTATTATCATCAAACCCTAAAAGGAAAAGGAAGGATTTAAGCATTAAATTCGAAAGAGGATATGAGAGAAGGCCAAGCTATTTTCAGTCTCTGTCAATTCAACGCATATAAACGTCAAATAGAGACATTCTGTTACTTCTCTTCTTCACTGCTTTCATGGAATCAATTTAAGTAATGTGTTAGTATACAGAGGTCTTCTGACGAAAGTTATTTTCCCGAATACCAACCACAAAATGTGTAGCTAGTTTAAACTTAAGAGAACTCGGTGGGAAAAACCTTGAACCAATCAGTGTAAGGCTAATTACAGTAATCTTCTTCAGGATTTCAGGAGGAGAAAAATAAATAAATAAATAAATAAATAAACGTCCTCAAACTGACTACAGCTTACTCTCAGATAACATCAGCCTATAACTAAAATCTTTAAGCTCTTATGGTCATTTATGCAGCCTCGCTGTTTTGCCATTTCCTGTCCCCTCCTACAGCAGCATAGGGTCATGACATCGAAATGCCTTCTACAGCCCTCAAAAAGCTGAAAATTTACTTTATAAGAGATTCCCGCCTATATTTTATGATATTTTCCAAATAGATTTCATTATAAGCTCCATCAGACACAAGTGACTGAATGCTGCTCAAACACAGACAGAGGAAGAGAGAGAGAGAGAGAGAGAGAGAGAGAGAGAGTGACAGAGAAAGAGGGAAGAGTGCGAGAGAAAGAGGGAAGAGTGCGAGAGAGCAAGGGAGAGAGAGAGGAGAGAGAGGGGGGGGGGAGAACTGCACTGGTATGGCTCAAGTCAGAATGCTCTGGTTAGTGAGCTCATAGTATGGAAACTATTTACCCCAGCCATTCCTGAGCAGGCTGCCTCTTCCTTTCCCCTCCTACCTCTGAGTCAGTATAATACTAGAAACTACATGTAATATGACACATCCCTTACATTAGTCACACTGCAATAATGACCATCACTGAAAAGAAAAGTATGCCAAGTCTTATCATTATAGTGATTCTTCATCAGTCTGTTTCAGAGGAGCATTAAGACTGGCTTGATTGCTCAGTTGCCTCAGTAACTGACTGTTTCAGGCATCCAGGAAATGCCTAGATAGAATCTACAACGGATGTGACGATTTTCTCGACTCTAGTCACGTGACGTTGTCCAAATTACAAACACAGAAGTGTTGCCTGTTACAAACATGCAGATGCTTGTGATCCACCCATCAGACAATGACAATGCTCAAGCATGTCATAACTCCCCACTGGGAGTGTTACTAAAACATCTCTTTCCTCAACTCACTTTTTTTTTTCATATTCAAATTTTCCTCAGCTAGCATAGGTTCTAAAAACATTGCTTTTGGCAAAACATGCAGTGCTAAATTCAGAATAAACTTTTGCCCAGATGACTGCATAAATATGAACTGAATGAAAGTGATCTGCTTCAAGTATTCTTGGATTAAGCAGAGAAAATGATTTCACTACCATTTCGATGCAGCTCTGGTCGCTTGTCTTGAAGTGCTGTCTAGAGTGGAGTCATGGATAAATGTTGTACATGTTTGCGCCATATAGGGACACACTTTAATTTCTCCTCTCAAGCATGTGCACAGCTTTTTTCCCCCCACTGTGTCACCTTTCTGAAGAAGCCTACACTGACTGCACTGCACATCTTTAGTGGAAAACAACTTAACTGTCAGTAAAGGTTTGTAGTGTTTACTTGCTAAGAGGAAGAATGCGAGAGGAAAAACATTGGCAACCTTACCACACACTATTATCCAGCAATCAAAAGTTCCTCTAAAAACTGTGGACCCATGCCAGCACCCTCCAGGAGAGAGTGAACTGCAGTCTAGTACCACCTCATTCAAATAATGGCTCTTTTAACATGAATAATTAAAAATCCCATCATACTAGCTTACACAATATCCTACAAACAGAGAATATACCATCCCAATTTAAGAACCAGAAAAATACGGCTAAAATGAAACGCACAGCAAAAATAAATGGGATCGCAAAACCACTATGTAAATAGCAACAAGAGATGGAATAAGAATTATAAGTGTGTGTGAAAGCCATGAGGAATAATCCCGCCTGTTGACTAGGGATGTAACGATATTGTAAATACCGCAATAACAATTGATTTCAATAATACCGTGGTCACATGACTCGATAAAACGATAGGTCTTCTGAGAAAAGTTTGCTCAGGCGAATGGAGCGAACGG
>JAOTQY010000008.1:7918858-7929176 GCA_026413445.1 Dolichallabes microphthalmus
AAGTGCAGGTTAATTTGTTTTATTTTTACTTTATATTTTGTGTTAATTATTTTTATGTATTTCTTTTTTTGGGCTGTAGAACGAATAATTTGAGTTTCCATTATTTCTTTTGGGAAAATATAATTTGGTTTACGAGTGTTTTGGAATACGAGCCCGCTTCTGGAATAAATTATGCTCGTAATCCGAGGTTTCACTGTACTTAGCAATGCAGCAATGATTGGCAGCATTATTATCAACATGCAGCATTTAACACTTTGGAATCAACGTCACATCTCAAAACATTTTTAATGTAAACACGTTTTAGAATCAAACTCTTTTCGAATCCAGCTTTTAATATTTTTTAAAACCACTAAATTGTAATATAGGAGACACAATGGCTTAGTGGTTAGCACTGTCACCTTGCATTTCCAAGATCTGTATATGATTCCCCTCTCAAGGTCTGTGTGCATGAAGTTTGCATGCACTCCCCGTGCTTGGTGGGTTTCCTCTGGGGACAACGGGTTCCTTCCACAGTACCAAGACCTGGAAGTTAGGCTAATTTGCATGCGCATGTGTGTGTATGTGTGTGTGTGTGTGTGTGTGTGTGTGTCCTTTTAAAGCAACAGATCATGCTTTAAACAAAACAATGTACTTATTTTACTCAGCACGAAATAAGTGATTTTTTTCATATATTTTAACATCTCTTCGACTTCGTGACCTGCAAATACCTCATTTGACCTGATTTTGTAAGAGTAAGAGTGCCTTCCTCTTGTCTCCTTATTTTATTGTTCTTGCCTTTCCCTTTCAATGCTTTTTTAGATTTTTAGTCCTTTATAGTCCACTCTCCCTAGAGAAACATTAATGTCTATCTCAATTTTATTTAGGGTTGACTTTGCTATACCTATACCATCTGTCATTTCATTTCCCTCTATCCTGTTAACCCTGCTAGCACTGACATACCTTCCATTAGTTCCATCATTGAAATGCTTCCTGTCGGTATGGAAATGCTTTCTTTTAGGCCTGTAGGCTGAGACATGCTACCTGTGTTTCCTCTCAGCCCTGCACTACTCTGCCGGTGCCACATCCTGTTTCACAAAATCCTGGACCAGTAGCTCTTTGGTGGGGGCTATGTCAGGTGTGAACCCTAGAAGTTCGATATTGTGGGTGCACTCCGTCGGACTCTGTGTTCTCTTTTGTGGACATTTAGGCCTTGATCAGACTGACAGTCCAAATCCAATTTTTGCCATATCAGGATTGGAATCAGTTCAGAATCAGATTGCTTTCATGTAGTCAGAATAGTATAAAACAGACACACCGTGAATCTGATTTGAACCATTTGAACCGAAAAAAGGGAAATCATATCCCTAAAGATGTGTCTCATTCTGGATGCTCTTTCCCCTCATACCACATTTCAACTGTCCATCCCTTTACTTGTAAAGTGATGCAGAAGATCAAGTCCACATGATCACCTGGTATGGACTCATGGTTAAAAAAACAAGCAGAAACGCTGATGTTGTCTGGTGTGATGGAGTTGTTTTGCACCACAACTAGACAGTGATATGACCAGAAGGGTGAGATGTGATATTTCCATTCATATCTGTCTTGTTTTTATCTGTCCTGTTATAAGTCACCAGCATTTGACATCACACAACACACGATACAGTGTACCCATGCCTATGGCATTGTTACCACAGCAACCAATGCAGATACGTGAAAAATGTGTCATATTTGGATGCCAGTCTCACCGGAGCCAAAACAGATCTAATCAGTGTTAAATAACAGTGTTGACAGTCAGTCCTAAAGATCAGATTTGTGGAACAAATGGAATTTGTCTGCATGCTGAACTACTTATTAAATTAATATAGATGTTTGTTAGTGTTCTGTTTAGATTGCTGTTTCATTTCCTATTTTATCACTGATCTGTTCTAGTTGTGTTATGCCGTGCTGTAACCCACTTTTTATTTTAGTTGTATTGCTTCTTTTGTTCAATGTCATTGCTGAGATGCTATGTTTAAATTTCCACTTTCCAATTCCCATCACACCTAATTTAACTAATCAGTTAACAGGATTTTTCTGAATAGAAGTGGGTGAGGAAGCAGAAAAACAAACTAAATGTTTAGAGCAGAGAGTAGGGGACTAGGGTTGGGCATCACTAACCCTCGCCCTCAATGGCCGCAGCACTGCATGTTTTCCAATTCTCCCTGGAACTAACTTCTTACTTAAAAAAGTACAACACATGCTCGTTTTGGCTATACTATATCACATATTCCATAACTGACCCGAATATGCCTAAACTCAAATGCTTTCTGTCTAGGTTTCCTCATGGAACATGTTTTGTCAGTTTGGTTTTAAAGAATTTGGTTACCGAATCTCATCTTTACCAGTGTTAGTATCCATATAGAAGTCTTCAATTCCAATGCCAAATAAGGAGTACTGAATTTCTGAATTGATACCGATGTCAGAATCTGTAGCCCCAACAGTCAGAATTCCATAATTAATGGGTATGTCCTCTGGAAATGATGCCTCATATATAGCCTGGTGAAACAGAAGGGCAAAAAGGAAAAAATATAAAAAATGATTTGTTAATTATTTAAAAGAAAATTAATACTACTACATAATGAATAAGTATTATTGTTGTTGTTGTTATTAGTAAGTCATGTGTATTAATGTTCACTGCAATGTTCACTTATTAGAGACTAAAAAATATTATGAAATGAGGTAACAGCTAAAATCATGCACACAAAACCAAAGTAAATGGGATCCTTAATGCTAATTTAGCTATTCTAAATTTAAAAGTTTTTGTTTTTAATTACTTCTTCATCTTTTTTTGTTTAGATTTTTATTGTATAAAATACTATACTTCGATACTGAGTTCAAGACATTTATAAAGATACTTTATAAATGTTAATTCCTGTCCAACACAGAGGCAAAATCATTTTAAGCGTACAGTACAAAAGGGCGAGTTAACCAACCATGAATTTGAACGGTTTATGTAGAAATACAGAAATATTTCTTGAAACATTTTTTTTTTCAAATACTCAAAAACATTCAGATGTTAGTACCTCCTCTTTTAAATTTGTATATTTGTGTAAAAACATAATAAAAATAATCTGATCATTGTGGGTCTTATGCGAATACAACCTCAGACAAACAACATATACTGTAAGATTTTTTCACCATGCAATTATTTATTTAGCAAAAATGAAGCCAAAAAAAGAAAAATCATTTAGGCAATACTAAGAACACCCTTACTGCTTCAACAGAATTTAAGATGGCAAGTTTCTGCCAGGTGCTGCTAATCATCAGCTCTTGATTATCTCATCATTAGCAAGTGATCTCTATAGAAGCAGAACTTTTGGCAGTTTGCTGGTCTGGATTAATTAGGTGTGTTAACACAATGAGAGAAAGCGATAAGCATTGATCTTGGAAAAGCAATTGTTGCTGCACAGTAATCCAGAAAGGGTTATGAAACAATTTTCAAACAATTTGTTCAACAATGAGAAAGATCTTTCACAAGTGGAAAGCATTCACAACAGTTACCAGGAGTGAATGTGCCAAGACACACTCACCGCAAGCACAGAGAAATACAAAAGTCCCAAGAGCTACATCTCAGTCCATGACAGCACAATTAGAAGAAGATTGACTAAGTGCAGTTTACTTATTTGAAGACATCTTTCCAACAGCTGAGGCTTGGACATGCAACATTAGACATGCAACAGGACAATGATGCAAAGCACACTAGTAAATTTACATCAGAATGGCTGAAAAAGAAACAAATTTCTTTTTTCAAGGTTTTGGAATGGCCTAGTCAAAGTCCAGAACCCAACCCAACCTCAACCCAATTCAAATGCTGTGGCTGACCTTAAAAGAGCTCTGAATAAGCAAATGCCCAAAAACGTCAATAATTTGGAGCAAGACAAATGGGTCAAAATCTTTCCACAACAATGTCAGAGATGGAAAAAAATCATAACCTAAATAATTATGTCAAGTTATTGCTGCTAAAGGTGGATCTACAAGCCATTGAATCATGTGGGGTACTTAGTATTGCCATGATTTTTTATGTCTTCAAATGATGATTTAAAGGCAAAAATAATTCAAATTACTTTAAAGAAAAGTAATTAATTTTAAATGTATATTGGGAACAAAACTGATACAGGAGATACATTGGGGACATGCTCAACATGTAGGTTTTAACAAAGGTAATTTTATTTTACCCACACCTGGTTACATATAGGGCTGTTGTCATTGGCATCCATGACGGTGACCTCCACAATCACATGGGTCACAAACAAGCTGTCAGAGGCAGTGATATTGAGTAGATATCGATCCTGCATTTCCCTATCCAATGCCCGCTTTACAAACAACTTCCACACTCCTTGCACTGTATCTACTGCAAACACCCCCCTAGGGTTCCCCCCTGGGCCAAGGAAACCACAACCACAAAAATGTTTTAGATTTCCAATTTATGTCATCACAAAAATACATATGAATTTTTCAAAAATGGTACAACGTGGTTCAATATGGTTTAGGATCATCTGTTTCCGCCTGAATTTGTTCTTTAAGCACCTATTACATTTGTTTCATATTTAAAATTAAATCCTACATATATATATAGATAAATTACTTATTAGTAATGGGAATAAATGCAGTTAACAAAAAGGTTAAATCTGTCAGTCTGCTCACTCACACAAGAATATGACACATAGATCTAGTTTTGTTTTTTCAACATACATTGTTTTTCACTCCAGTTAATTGAATACAATATAACTTCATCATGCTACAAATGCATAGATAATACCTACCCGTGATATGGAGGCTGACCAGTCTATTCTGATCAGAAGTGTCTGAGTCTTGGGTGCTAAGGACACACACTACTTCGTCTATTGGGTCACTCTCCTTAACAGCAGCTCTGTAGTAGGCATTCTCAAAGATGGGAGGGTTGTCATTGGTGTCAGCTATAGCAACAGTAACAGCAGCAGTAGAAGAGAGAGAGACTGTCTCCCCTAGATCTGATGCAACCACACTGAATGTGTACGATGGATATATTTCGTGGTCCAGGTCTCTAAGAGTGGTGATCCATCCTGTTTTACTATCTACTGTAAACACAGTATTGATAGATGTTTGCTCAGAAGTTTGTTCTTTATCATGACTGAAGATTGTTCCAAGGCTGTAGGTAACCTGGCCATTTGAGCCCCAGTCGGGGTCCAGAGCATTTACCCGCATGACCCTTGTACCTACAGAAATGCCCTCCATTACCATAGCTAAATATGAGCTAGTCTCAAAGGAAGGCTTATTGTCATTCACATCTAGGATTTTCACCTCCACATCAACAACAGACATGGATTCTACTAGATCTTCTCTCAGGGTGGCAGACACTTTGAAATGATAAATTTTGACTAATTCATAGTCTAGCGTGTTATCAAGTCTGAGATCACCAGTTTCTCTATCTATTTTAAACATTTTTCCCTGATTGCTCTCTACTGTTTCCCCATTTACCACAGCAAATATTGCACTTTGACCTGGACTCAAGAACACTGAACCTACAACTGTGCCAATTGGTGTATCCTCTAGAACAGTAAAGGAGTATTGGGGCTGAGTGAATGCTGGCATGGTAGCATCAGGTGGGAGTACATGGATGAACACAGACACCAATGAGTGTTTAGAAGGGACTCCTCCATCTGTGGCCTTAATAAAGAATGATAAAACCGTTCCTCTCAAATGAGTCATGCTTCCCTTTGTGACCATCCATCCACTATCAGGCTCAATTTCTAACACATCCACTAGAGGAAGCCTTGCCTCACTGTACAGTGAATAAGTCACCTTGCCATTATCCCCAGTATCTGGGTCCTGAGCCTGAATCTGAGTCAAAAGTGTACCAATACCTATATTAGATTTAACGCTAACCCTATACTCCACAGCCCGGAAGTGTGGAGCATTATCATTCTCATCTGTTAATATTACTCTAACATTGCAGAAGGAGGATCTTCCACCTCCATCCAGAGCCATTACTATCAATAAAATATCCCTATTCATTGGATTCTCTCTGTCTAATTTTTGGGCAGTGATGATTACTCCATCTGCTCCAATAATGAACAGAGACTTTCCAAGGTCATTGATAAATGAATACATTATCTGACCAAAAAGCCCAAGGTCCTCATCTGTGGCCTGCACCTGAATAACCATAGTTCCTGCAGGCCTATTCTCTTGTATCTCAGCAAGGTAAAATTTCTGGCTAAAGACAGGGTTATATAGGTTAGCCCAAAGTATCCAAATATTTACCTGTGCTATACTAGTGAACACTCCATCTGTTGCAGACACATTGAGCATGTATAACTGCTGCATCCGCTGCAAACGTTGGTGCGACAGAGTAATGACTCCTGTTTCAGGATCCATAATAAAGTTCATCCTATCATTTCCAGAAAGAATGCTATATCTTATCTTGTCAAAATCTGAGAAGTCTGCATCAGAAGCCTGAACACAGGTTACAAAGTTCCCCTTTGGAGCAAGTTCATTAACAAAGACTTCATAGAGTGGCTGGTCAAAGGCTGGAGGGTTGTCATTTGTGTCATTTACTAAGATAGAAAGCGTGACCTCACTGCTCTGGGGTGGAGAGCCATCGTCTGTTGCTCGGACAATTAATCTATAGTGTTGAATTAGTTCATAGTCCAATAGATGGACTGTCACAACACGACCAGTGGTGCTTTCAATGTCAAAGTAGTCTGTGTAGTTTGAATCATCTGAAAGAATCTCATAATGAATAGCATCATTTTCAGATTCACTGTCCGTCGCAAAGAGTTGTACAACCACAGTCCCTGTGATTAAGTTCTCAGCCAGAGTAACACTGTATGAAGCGTTCTCAAATATAGGGGCGTTGTCATTAACATCTAAAATATCAATGTTGACATCAACCTCTGATGCAGCTCCAGTGAACCTATCAGTGGACCTGACTATTAGCTTATAATAGGGAGTAGTCTCATAATCTATGGGGTATATAACACTGATCACACCACTTTCAAAACCAATGTCAAACGGAAGTGAGGGATACCAGTTCACAATTGTGTAAATGATGCTCTGCCCTTCAGGACTCACAGCATTAATCTTTAGAATTGGGGTTGACACAGGTGTGTCCTCTTTAACAGAACACCCATAATAACTTTTGTCAAAAACTGGCATGGCTTTGTTAACTATTGTGACTGGTAGTTCTACAGCAGTAAAAAGTGAGGGGTAGCCAGCATCACGCGCAATAATGACTAGTGAGTACTCAACATTGGACATGTCGGCTACAAAGGCTCTTTGAAGAGTAACTTCACCTGTCATACTGTTTAGCTCAAAATGTTTATGTTCATCCTCAAGCTCATAGGAAACCATTCCATTTATTCCTTTGTCTAAGTCTGTGGCTGACACCTGAAATATGAATGAGCCAATCTGCGCATCAACCTGCACTACAGCATAGTATGGTAGGCCGACAAACTCAGGAGCATTATCATTGATGTCTTCCACTTGCACTCGAATCATCACCCTTGCAACCCTTAGCCAGTCATGTTCACGACTCACCTCCACTACCAATTCATATACCTCTTGCTGTTCACAATCAAATGCGATTCCAGTGGTCTGTATGACCCCAGATGTGGGTCCAATTTTAAAGTGGGTCCCTGCATTTAAGATTGCATATTTAATTGGTTCATTTAGTTGGTTTCCTATCGCATTGACTACCATTAAAGTAGATATGTTCATGGTGTTCTCCAATACTGTGGAAGTGTATGATGGCTCACTAAACAAAAGACCACTGTCCTTAGCCTCGCGTACTATTACTGTCACAAGTGCAGTGCAGGAGTAACGTCCATCTGATGCCTTTATGTTGAAAGAGTATCTGTCTTGTGACAGTTTGGTGCTTTTGACTGTGAGGATCCCAGTCCTGGAATCAAAGGCAAAAGGCTCAAGGTTGTTGTCAGCAAAATAATAAATTGAATTTGTACTCATGTCAGGGTCAGATGCCTCCACTCTTAAAATCTCTATACCAGAATATGTAGGAAGCAGCACAACAGTGTCATATGTGTATTGAGAGAATCGGGGAGGAGAATCATTGATGTTTACGACTTTTATTAAAACTTCTGCTGCACTGTCTGCAGTCAGTGCTGGGCTACCACTATCCCTGACACTGACTTGAAAGTAAAACTCACTAACGGTCTCATAGTCCAGATTGGCAATGTTTCTGATTGATCCAGTACCAGCATCAACAGTAAAGAATAATTTTGCCATGTCTTCAATAATATGGAAGACTAGTAGAGAATTCTGGTTCCTATCAGAATCAAAAGCCTGGATCACTAGGGGACTTCCATCATCACCTAAAACCACACTGTTGATGGGAGCTGCTTCACTAATGCTTCCTGAATAGCGCAGCTGTTGAAATACAGGTGGATTATCATTCTTATCTACCACTTGAATGTTAAGTGTAGCACTGGAAACAAACCCTGCCATGTTGACAGCCTGGATAATCAACTTGTAGGATGATGTGGCTTCAAAATCTAAGGACTTCTGAGTCACAATTACACCTGTGTAGCGGTTGATTCCAAATGTCTTCTCATTATTCCCATGAACTATATTGTAAATGAGTTCTGAGGGGCTTATAGCTGTGATATGAGAAACAAAGGTTCCAACAGGCACATTCTCAGGAATCTCAGCCTGGTACTCTGATTGGGTGAATTTAGGACTAGAGATACTTGAGAGTGAGATGGAAATTCTGGCAGTGGCAGTGGCACTTAGTGCTGGATTGCCTCCATCCGTGGCACGAACAGTAAGAATGTAATAGCCAACAAATGTGAAGTCTAGCTCTCTGGCCACTAAAATAATGCCAGATAGTGAATCAATTCCAAATGCACCTCCTGTGTTACCTGGAGAAAAAAAAAGTTACTATAGTACAACTGTACAGAATGGAGATATGTAGATATATAATACTAGCAAACATAAGTGACAGCAAATATCATACATTCATGTGAAATGTATCAGTTAGAGGATGTGAGACATTTTTATAATTATTATTTAATATTCCCACCTGCTTCAATGGAGTATACCAACTTTTTATTCCTCCCTGTGTCTCTGTCCAAGGCTGAGACCTGTACAACAGGTACCCCAAGAAAGGCAGAATCAGTTACCATTCCATCATATACTGTGCGCGTAAAAAAAGGACTCTGGTCATTGGAATCCTCTATATTCACTATGATCTGAGCCAGGTCTCTGTAGTAGGGGAATTCCTGGTCTTTCACCTGTAGAAAATATGAAAGCATACTGAAATAGAAAGAAATAATATTTGGAAAACAAAAAAATAGGGAAAAAAATCTTTTGCAATATGTAAACATACTTTCCCTATTACTTTTACTGTAGTTACTAGATTACATGGTATGTAACTGAAAAACAAACTAGTAAATGTTTATTCTTTCTTACCATAATAATAAGAATATGCTGCGCACATGCCTCATAGTCCAAAACATCAGCAGTGTAAATGACACCAGTGCCAACATCAATTCGAAACATACGCATGCTGACCAGATCCACACTACCATGAAAAGAATAACTCAGCTTGGCTCGTTCATCACTATCAGTGGCTTTGATATGCAGAACCTCTGTGTTCACCGGTGTGTTCTCTAAAACTGAGACCTCATATTTAGGTTGGGAGAAAACTGGAGGGTTATCATTGCAGTCCAAAACTCTTATATAAACCTGGAAATAGAAGCAGCAGAAGCCAATAAATAACTACATTACTGCAAAATGTACATTGATTATCTGTAAACATGCTTACTATTGCCCACACTGCATACTGTTTGCAAATGTTAAAAAGTGACATACCACTTTGAACAAGTTCAATGTAACATCCTAGTCGACTCCACTTTTGTTCAAAGCAATGATTTAGAGGCTTATCAAAAACGAGCCCAGTTCAATTACCTAAACAAGGGTCTCATTTGCTCAAATAATTACTGTAGTACTTATTTTACTTTTATGTTCTATGGTAGCTATTTTTTATTCTATTTTTTGGGAAGTATTAATATTGTTTAGGCATGCATCCCAAGTTTAATTTGTTATTTATTTTACCAAGCTCTAATGATGTATTTGTCTCCATCATTATACAGTATTTGCCTTTTTTCCCTGTTTCTACCTATTGAATCTCCTAAGTATCTTCTTATCAGTATGTTGAGGTAGTTGCCTGGCTTGGACCCAAGCAGAGTGTGGACTCGTTGTGAAAGAGTAATAATCACACTTAATGAATGTATCTTCTTCTTCTTTGTCTTTCGGCTGTTCCCTTTCAGGGGTCGCCACAGCGAATCATCTGCCTCCATCTAACCCT
>JAOTQY010000008.1:8002458-8012482 GCA_026413445.1 Dolichallabes microphthalmus
TTTTGTGCAGTAGATAAATAATATAGTATTTGTTTTCAATAAATACATTTTAAGATAATTCCATTTTGCGGGAGTCCAGCGATTAATTTTATTCTCCTGAGCGGAGAGCGGAGAGTATGTATGTGTGTGTGAGTGCGCATTTCATATGTAGTTGTGTGAGCAGTTAGTAGTATATATGTATATGTGAGTGTTTCATATGTGTGTGCATGAGTGAAGTTTGATTCAAGCCCTATACGGCGCCTCATACTAAATTGGTTAAATTAATTATTCTCCTCAAAATTTTACAAACAATACCGCATAATTACAACGTGAAAAAAGTTTATTTAAAATCTTTGCAAATTTATTCAAAATAAAAATAAAAACTTTTTTTGTCCAAAAAATTTCACTGTTTCAAAATAAAGACCCACTTGTCTGTGGTAAAATCACTGTAAAACAAAGTGTAAAACAAAGTATTACCCCCCTAACTAACCATTTAAATAGTAAAAGTTCTAACAGGTTAAAGTCACATTCGATGTAGGCTATCTGAGAGCATATAAACAAACAAAATATTGAAGTTTTACTTCATCAATTACTAGATTAATATACACACGCGCACGCGCGCGCGCTCGGGATGGGGTGAGAAAACGTGACTCCCACGAGAGACGCCAACATGCCGGTCACAAGTTGCTCTCCCGCCCCACCCTGCCCTGGCTTTATCGGCTGCATCACTGAACTTTTCACTGGACTCCGAGTGGAGCGACCGCGCAGTCCGCCGCCATGCAGAGCAATCAGAAAGAACACTTGTACAAAATCCTCGTTATCGGGGATTTAGGTGTGGGCAAGACCAGCATCATTAAGCGTTATGTTCATCAGACGTACTCCACGAACTACAGAGCCACCATCGGGGTGGACTTCGCTCTCAAAGTTCTCAACTGGGACTCGGAGACCGTGAGACTGCAGCTCTGGGACATTGCAGGTAGGCGTGGGCGGCTGCGCTCGTAACAATCATCATGTTCCTGCCTCTGGCCTGTTTCTTCAAGTTGTCTGTAACCCCATTTCAGCCTCTTTTACATGTACAAAGAAATGTTCACTATTAAATTAACACTGATTTTCTAAGCCCTGATGGAAAGTTAATGCAATACTGGAGAGTTTGCTGGTTAGACCTACTTAAAAGAGCAGATCCAACTGGCAGAGAGGATTGTCAAGTTTCTGAGTCCTCAGTGTGCCTCCTACAGAACACTATTTTAATAAATCCAGATCCATGTATGCCAGCCACCTCTCTACCTCTCTCTCTTTATCTTTATCTCTCTCTCACACACACGCACACATACACTCAACATGCAGACATAACTGAACACAACCACGTACACTGACATTGGTTCACACTGTACACAAATATAAAGGTTCTGAAATTCTCTCTCTCTCTCTCTCTAATTTCCCATATGGAAGGTATGATAAGTGGTCTCATGTGAGTAAGATTTGGAGGTACTGTAGATCATATGGGAGTCATTGTGGAGGAAAATCACCCTAAACAAACCAGAGAGGAGTTGGTTGTTAGCCAAGCTGGGAATACTGTACTGTACATGCCCAAATAAAATATAGAATCTAACAAGTAAGATTTTAGTAATAGAATTATTGAATAAGAATTATTTCATTTTCAATTCATTGTTTATGAAGAATTTATTTTGCATTTCTCTAAAACTCACAAATAAAACAGTCAGTTTTACAGTTGTATAATACATGCACAGCAATAAAGTTCAGTGTTATTAACAAATGTATGCTTACCTTGCCTTGTGTTTTTTTTTTTTTTTTTTTTTTTACCTGTCTTGCATATCATTTAGGTCAGGAGCGCTTTGGGAACATGACACGTGTATACTACAGAGAGGCCATGGGGGCATTCATTGTTTTCGATGTCACCAGACCTGCAACATTTGAAGCAGTCGCTAAATGGAAGGAGGACCTGGACTCTAAGCTGACACTTGCAAATGGCAAAAGCATTACAACTGTGCTTCTGGCTAACAAGTGTGACCAAAGCAAAGACATTCTGGTCAATAACAGTCTGAAGATGGACCAGTTCTGCCAAGAAAATGGATTTGTAGGGTGGTTTGAAACATCAGCCAAGGTAGACTTTTCACATACATCTGTTGGGTGAAACTCCAGAGGCAAGCCTGACTAAAATTGCATATAGGTGTGGGAAGTAGAGTTGGGATCACTTTACAATGGAAGTGCATGTGATGTTAGTACAGATTTAACTACTTTCTTCAAGTCCTCCATTCATAATTCTATGAATAAATTTAAAAAGATGACACTTTCTTACACATAAACAGCTACTGTAAATACAAGTGGCTTCACTTATCAACATTTTGTAGAAAGAATTCTAAATGGTTTCTCATTAATTAAGTGGAACTCATACATACAATAAAATATGATTATACTGTATACACACATGAGTGATAAGTAATACCATTTACTAAATTAAATAACTTTTACATCAAGTAATAACATTTACCGAAAGGAAATTCTCTGTAGCTGTCATGCCACAGCTTATTTTAATATTGGCATGACCGTAATTAACCTTGTAAGCATCAGTTTAATGGGTAGCTAAAGTGCCATTCAAAGAGTACCTAAAAACCACCCATTCTATTTGAAAAGTGTCTGTAGCCAAGAATACTATGTCCCTCTAAAATATGGGTCATTACTAAAAGCACATACTATAATAAATTTTTTGGAGATAGGCTTACTATTTTCCAACTAACCTTCCAACTAACTTCAAGACATGGATTCGAACCTCTTCACAGAAGCGCGTCGCAATTTTTAAACTGTTAGTTTTTAGGTGTTTTTTATTTATTTATTTATTTAAGAGAGCAGGACCACTTTTTCTTTTAATTAACTGTATTGTTTCTGATTAAAAAGCACATTTCATAATTACTTTTTCATAATCCATGATTAAACTAACCTCTATGTTTGATTCTGGCTTTAAGTTCCATTGCTAGGTGTTTTGAATACAAGTGTTGAATACACTGTATTACATTTTACACAAACTACATATACATTCTTGTGCATTCTTCAGCTATGCTTCTGAGGATCAGTTGAAAGTTTTTGAATCCTGATACCTGACTTGAAACTGAGTAAAGGTATATAATAGTTTATATGCAGAAATCTATTTAAAAATATTTTGTGTTTTGCATTTTGTAAAAAGTTAGTTAAGCCCATTTGTTACATTTGTAGAATTAGCTGTGTTCTGAATTAGATGTTTATCTCATGCATTATACTGCCCATTGAGCTTGTTATAGTATGTTAGATATGGCATGTTATAAATGTTATATTTTTTATTATTTGACAGAAGAACTCAAATTAATAAGAACTAGATACAGTTCTTGGAGAAATGAAGTGGGAATACAACGGTGGCCTACTTTTTCTGTGAAAATGGCTTGTTTTTCAACGATTACAAAGATGTCCCTGATATCAGACAGTTTGTGTGTGTGGGAAGGGGGTGGTGGGTGGCAGCTGACCCTCCCCCCAACAAGAGAAACTCACAGACACAGAGAATTTATTTTACATCAGCTTTAACATCAAAGCCAAAGCCTGTGCTATTTTTAGTCATACTATATATTGGATTTTGGATTGTTTGAGAGAGGAGGCTTTAAACTTGTGGAATGTCGAATTTTTATGTGTGTATTTTAAACACTGAGTGCATGATGCCAGTTTTTCCAAAGCAGTCCAAAAGTCTTTTTTTTTGTGTGTCCACTCTATAAACTCCATTAAAGTCTTTGGGGTGATTTTTGCACTGATTCACTGAAGGTGTGAATGATTTTTGATTAACATGATTTTCACCAAAGTATTACAGTTTTTCCAGTTGTGCTGTGTCTCTTTTTTCAAGCTACAGTAGGAGTCAGGGGAGCAAAGTGATTTGGCACAGGTAGCAAAGGTATCCTCAGAACCAAAAGAATTTTTAGGAGACCCTAGCCAAATGGACAGGTGATCATTCTGTTTTTCAGCCTGATTGCTTTATCCTTGTTACCCTCTTTTTTCATTAAACAAAGTTTTTTGCACTTACATAATATAACACTACAATAGTGATAGAGAAAATGAAAAAAATCTGATCTCCTATCCAGCCATACATGCAACGTACATTACATAATATATCATGGCCAAACAACATCATTGTGGTATCTATGAACTATTTACTTTTAAAATTCTATTTATAATCTCTAACCAGCATTTAGTCTAGAACTTTGTTGCTAGTTTTTAAGATTTATAGTAGCTAAAAGAACAGCGCTATTTTGTCTAGTAAAACGAAACAAATCATGGAATCTCATTTCCTTAGACAGAACTTAAATACTCACATACAGTATAATGTGTAACTGTAATTTATAGAGCCTGACTTTTTGACTAGTCAGCTGCCAATATAAAAATAGGATTAGAAATAGCTAAGCCACCTTACTTAGCCAGCTCAGGCTCTAATAGAATGTCAGGTGGCCAGAACCAGATTACGAGATTTAGGAGAATTAAAATTAAAAGTCATGAATATTCGATTCCTAATTACAAAACACAGTCAAATGTCAAAAGCATAGCATTTGCTGCAGGAAGCAAGAAGAAATGGAACAGTTTTTTCTTAAGTATTATTTAATTTACCTAGATAACATTCAAGAAAATGAGTTTTTCATCTCATAACTGAATGTAAATTAAGTGTTGCTTGAATATAGTAAATGATATGTACAAAGATGCAGGATTTGGTTAAAACTTTGTCAGTTACATTAACTTGCAGTGTACATATGGACGGTGGTCAAGTCAAACCAGGAGATTTCTCATGAATGAAAGCATAAAACCGATTGACATTTACAGAACGGTGAAACGCTTTACAGAAGGCTACACTTCCTTGAAGGACGATCCTGGCTGAGGTGGCTCAGAGCCTACTTCAGTAGCTCCAGTGAACAGCGAGTAGAACACCGGATCCTTAAAAATCAACAGGGAACTTGAGAACTTGCAGAAAAGACCCAACTGTCTCTGTGAACTGTACAATCATTCATTCACGAACACCACTTGCACATTACAGGAACTCAGCTGGGAGTTTTTAACACATACAGTCTTGACCTTACTCCAAGTGATTTCCACATGTTGGGTCATTTGAGAAGTGAAGCCGGTAGTCTGATTATGGCTCTGGCATACTGAGGAATCTTTCTGGCTTGATAGTATCCAAGCACTAGTGAAATGTTGGTGCAAAATTCCTGGTTTGACTTGAACGCCTCTAGTGATTTTTGTCAATCAGTATTTTTCAAATCTTTGAAAATGTACTATAGTTGATATGAGCAAATGACCAAACTGATATTAACGTATAGTTTACATAGAGGATTAAAAGTAATCTTTTGCATTATGAGTTTTCTAACACTTTCTCAATCTTACTGCTATAGGAAAATGTAAACATCAATGAAGCTGCAAATTACCTGGTCAAGCACATCATTGCCAGTGAGAACGATATTCTCAAATCAGTGGTTCCTGACAGCATTTCCCCTCAGCTGACCACAACCACAAAGATGAGCTGCTCTGCATGTTTCAAACCTTAACATCTGACCAAGAGGTGGATTAAGGCTCAGCAGCCTCGGAGAACTAAAAGACGGATGTCCTTTTCTCCCACTGTGTCTGTACCCACAACACCTGTGTGAATGGAACACAAAGTCCAGTAACATATAAATGGGTATTTTCCAAGATCACAGTTATTTATCTACAACCCAGGGGCTGGCTTATGCAGTTTTCCACTTGTGATTCAAGACGGACAGATAAAGAACAGTTTTAAAAGACAGCTGAACATAGGGAACTAGGTCCCTTTTTACATAATACATTGTACATCTGTTTATGAATTGTTTGGGGCTATTGGTCACATATGTGTTTCACATGTTGATATTTGTGTTTCAATGTATTGATGCTGTGAGTAAGTAAGCAGATGCTTTTTCATCATTATATGCAGAATATTCAGAACAGAATATTTACTGATAAACTTTCATCCTTATGGTGCATGAAATGAAACACCACATACCCTCTCTGTTTGTCTTTCTCTGTAGCTTTTTCCATCTATTTTCTACATTTTCCCATGCCTGTTTTTCCTCACTCTTTCTCCATGCAACTCAGTGATTCACTTTCTGACTCACTACCATTATATAAATCTCCCATGAAGCCCCTCTTCAGCACAAACTTTAGTTCACATCTTTAAACATGGTTATTGATCTAAGTTTCTTTCTGTTCCACTGCCTGCTGAGTGCAAACCCTTTGCACTTTTACTTCGCTCTAGTCTATTGTCGTCTATGTGGGAAGCATTACATAATTTGAAAACACTTTATCTTAAGTACTAAGTACATTTTTAAAAGCAGACATGTACATGTAGAAGTGTTTTGTATTTGGATAAATTATCATTTTTATTAGTATTGCATGAATGCATTGCATTTTGGACTAAAAATGGAAGAAAACCGTTTTGATAAATTTATTACCTCTTTGACTGTTTGTTACTGTTTTATACCAACAAATCCTACAATAACTTCACGTTCTAGTGCTGGTTTTTTTTTTTTTTTTTAATCTAAATATATTTCAAATGGAATAGCTGTATATTTCTTCACATTTTTTCGACAGTTGTTTAATAGCATGGAGTATATATACTATTTTGGTTATTCCATATATAAATAGATGTGTCAATTGATTATGGTTATTATCATGATATATGTAAATATAATATTTATGTGATTTGGGCTTACACATTTTATTATGGTTGACATCAGTGATTTGTAATTAAGCTTTACATTATTCAGCAATAACTCAGCAAATAATAGTACATTAATATTTATATGTTATTAATATGGTTTGAAGGACAAAAACAATGGCATAAACTAAACTTAAACAGCATTTGTGTTGCCATAACCAGAAACACTCCTGAGTTCCTGTCATTGGGAATAGTACATGATAGAACGTTGGTGGAATTGCAGTGCATTTTAGCATATTACTCATATTCAGCCCAAGTCTCCTGGTATCACCATGACAACTGCTGAGCACAGACGTATAAAAGCTCTTCCTGTGAAGGTTGCAGCTCCCGCAACATCCGCATGATTATTATTTTGCAAACCTATGCATGCCGTTGGTCACCTTTTCTGCAGCACCCTGGAATTTCAAAAGAGCAAATTAACTGGACTGTGAGATACTGACTAAATTAGAAAACATACACGAAATATTCTTAGCACAGATCACACAGAGCTGAATCATACAGACTTGCTTGTACTGTAAGACATTTAACTGCAAAAGCAGAACCTCTGCTAAGGAAGCTGTACTTGGATTATATCCTATTTCACGCTGTGTAAGGTCTCTATTCATTGAATAAATGCAAATCACACAGACAACCTTTCCAATAACTCAAGCAGATTATACTGTGGCAATATATAAAAGTCTTCTTATAGCTGGGATAAGTGACATACTGAGCACAAGACGTGATGTGTCATGACTGCCCAATTAACTGTTTTTTCCATTCAGAAATGAGAAGATTCACCCCAGTTCTTCGCAGGTTGCTGGTAAACAGTAGGACAGATTGTCATGTGTATCCCATTAGAGTACGTAGAGACATGAAAAACATACAAAGCTGCAAACAGAGACAAAGACAAGATGTTTTATCGAGCTAAAGTTTAGGAAAGAGAACCACACACTCCTGAGTGATGAAATTCCTGCTATTCCTCCTTCTCTTGGAGATGTGCTTCAACAGCGAGGCATTCCTAATTTAGAACTTCTGACAAGATATGAATTAAATGTATTTATTCATATATTACAGCATATTCATCATAACATTCATATATCATTTAACTATAAGTGAAAGCACAAAGAAACATTTAATATTAATTCCAGCTTCTCTTCACTATTATGTAAGGATGTGACTTCTAAAAGTGCTCTAAAATATGGTTCACTCATCTGTAAAAGCAGGAAATATATTCTATAGGTGTATACCTGCCTGTGTTTAGGTTAATTTCCTATTTAGTCACCATACCACATGGTATAAACTGACTCTATATACTGTACACCCTTCAGCTCTTCCAACACTTCAGTTAGATTAGCTTTTTCCAGAGAGTATCACCCACACAGAAGCAGCCACACTGCCTGACAAACACACACACACACACAAGCCACCTACACTTCACACTGCTCTCACATTGTACACATATATAGAGGTTTTTGAAATACTATCTCTCTCTCTCTCTCTCTCTCTCTCTATTATGTACATTCCAGTCCTCATGTAAGAGAATTGCTTCTTCTCTTAACCCTTTAACTACATAGTGGGATACACAAAACCAAGGTGGGGTTGTAACTAAGAGTTCTGGGTCTACTGAAAAAAAAATCACTTACCAGCCACTTATACCTCCTTATTCATGCAATTATTCAATCAGTCATTACATGGTTTGCCAAGGTTGGTGTGGAAAACTGGTGTAGTCTGTACAAAGCCCTGACCTCGACACACTAACCTTCTTTGGGATGAAATGGAATGACTGTCCCAGAGGCCTTCTTACCCAATATCAGTGCCCAACCTCAATAATCCCCATAGCAGTAGCTGGTCAAATCACCACAGTCACTTTCCCAATCCGACTGTGTGCCCAAAACAATGGCATTTGATATAACAGTAGGTATCAAATCTAGAATAATTATGTTCAGCAAGCAGATATGGACACAAATGATCAGTTATCCACATAGTATTTTTTGTCAAATAGTGAATATTCAGAGATCCAGCTGAGATGATGTGCATGCCTCTCTAGGTGTGTGCGCTTCTCTAACTTTCATCACATGAACAACAGTTCTGCCACAGGACCAGGGTTTTAGAGCTAAACATTTTCCTTAAAGAGAACCTTTATTACCATAGTACTCTTTTACTGACAAATCTTCAAGCTTCACCCTCAAACAAACAGGGGTGCAATCCCAGGATAGGCTCCAGATCAAACACAAACCAGAGTAAGTACTGTAGTTACTGGTGATGTTGTTGTTGGTCTTTCAGCTGCTCATGGAGGGTTCGTCACAGCGGGCAATCCGATCCGCGTCCAACTTATCACACACGGCGTTTTACGCCGGATGCCCTTCCTGATGCAACCCTCCCATTTTATCCTGGCTTGGGACCAGCATCCGGGTGCTTAGGCTTGGTTGAGAAATCAAATAAAAATGAAGGGACACAAGTATCCACTCAGAGACCGACTGACCGCCCGCCCGCCCGCTCACTCACTCACTCATCTTCTATACCACTTTATCCTGTATTCAGGGTCGCCGGGGGCCTGGAACTTATCCCAGGAGGCTTAGGGCACGAGGCTGGGTACACCCTGGACAGGGTACCAATCCATTGCAGGGCACACACACATACTGTACACACATACAACCATAACATATGGGTAATTAAAGCTAGCCTCAGTTTATTCAGGCCAGTTTGCCTTGAATTGATTATTTAAGCTACAAGGTTTAAGAGTAGATTATGTAACTTTGTTACTTTACACTTCAAGCTATTTAAAAGGTTCACACACACATACACACACAAACACACACACACACACCTTTCATTGCTCCCAGAACAGCTCTGATTCTCCATGGCATGGATTTCACATGGTATTGGAGATGATAGTTAGCGCTACATAATTTCTGCAGATTTGTCAGCTGCACATTCATGCTGTGAATCGCCCTTTTAACTAAAGTTTCTTAATAAGATGAATAAATTCATTATACGATGAGTAAATTGTAGCATTGTACAAGAAATGCACATGGTCAGGAATGATACTTAGAAGGATACTTATATCAAAGCTGTGGCATTCAAACAATGCATTGGTATTAAGAGGCCCGAGAAAATATACTGATCATTATTCCACCACTACAACCAGTCAGAAATGTTAAGTGCGGATTTTTAATTGAAACTTTTGATCCAGGTGACCACCAGTGGTGTGGTGGGTACCATTGCTGAATTCTTGGCTTCCTTTTTTGTAAATTTATGTTGTAATTTATGTTAGGTCTATCTGTCTCGTCTCTGCTAGCCAGCTAACTAGGCCTCTTT
>JAOTQY010000008.1:8123853-8134199 GCA_026413445.1 Dolichallabes microphthalmus
TGTCAATTAACCTAACCTACATGTCTTTGGACTGTGGGAGGAAACCGGAGTACCCGGAGGAAACCCACCAAGCACAGACAAAGGGAAATATAGCCTGTGCTTTGTAATAACTTTGTGCTTGTGTTTTAAGAACATGCACTAAAAAAAGAGCAAATGGTATGGAACAGAGCGTTTAGATATAGGTCAATTTTAAACAAATTGCTTCTCAAACAGCTAAAAATCCATTATTCTATGTTTTATTGGTTAGTTCTTCAATGACCAGTTCATATTTTGCATGAATTTCTGATAAAACACGGAACTCAAATACCACACTCAAACATTTCTTTAAGGACAATAATTCCCACTGCTGTGAACGCCAAATGAAAATTTCTCCTAATTTGGTCATTTCGCCAATCCTCACCATTACACAGCTCTCCCTTATCCTACAACAACTACCAACCAGTAAAAACATGCTTCCTCTGAAACCAGGGTCAGATTATGTATCTTTTCAAATTGAGTTCAGAGACATCCACTGTCGGTTCGTATCACTCGATTTGATGAGAAATGAGAGAAATCTCTCATGGACATGTGCTCTAGAAATGGTTCCAGACCACATGTCCAATTTTTTGCTCTGTTGGAGAGCAGGCGGTTGTGGCAGCATTGGGTTTTCCCAAAGGCCTCTTTTGTGCCACTTGGAGCCATTAAGCAAGTACCTTAACCCTTACATGCAGAACTCCACTAAATATTTTTATTCGTTAATAAAAAGTAAGTTGTTTTGGGTATACACAGCATACAAATGCTTGACTCTGAGGTTTCTTCATAAACACAAATGTAATGAGAATCTTATAAATGTCAGGGTATGGGTGAAGGTAGGTTTTATGACTGACGTGCAGTTGTGTGTACAATTTGCTGCAGGTAGGTCAAAGACACAAATGTAGACTAGCAGGCTTGACCAACTACAGTTTAGCTTAATAGATGCATATGTACAGTACACGCACATATACACACACATAAATGCACAAAAATACTGCTTTGACCTCATATTAGAACACACAGTGGTACTATATGATTTATGGCAAATAACCTTTTCCTCTAGCTAAAGCAATAACAAAATGATTTCCCCTGTTGAAAAAAGTAGTAGAGTATACTGTACTGGTATTCTCTAAATTAAAGACGGTAAATTGACATGCAGATAAAAGATGGTTAGATTAGGTTATCTAGAGCGCACGCGCGCACACACACACACACACACACTAAGAACTAAACTATAAAGTTGAGGCTGAGAACAAACCAAATGATCAACAGAAATGTAGAGTACATTATATTAATTGGCAATGCAGTGTGTAAATCTGCCTTAACATGCAAAATACTTGAGAATTACTGCTCTGAAGAATTTTCCTCTGGGACATGTGAAAGAGTTACCCTTATTCAACCTAAACACACACACACACACATGCACCGTATGTCTCTCACTCCCACAGAGGTATGAATAATCTGATAAAGAGTGTGAAAAGTCCATCACAAGCAACATATACCCTGAGAGAGTGAAATGACAGCTGCAATATCTGACAGTGAGTGTTGGCAAACCCTGTCTGTGTGTGCATGTGTGTGTGTGTGTGTGTGTATAAAGGGATATATGTAATCTGGCATACTGACAAAATGTCATACAGATTTACTCGTACCATTAACATATTAAATGTCACATGATTAAAATTTACCACTGTCATGTCAAACACATAAGATTCAAATTCCATTCAAAATACAGCACTGATGTTGTGATAAAACATAACACAATTTATAATGCAAAGTCCAATACAGTATTTTGTAATAACTCTCACATCAGTGCAGCCTAATATCCACATATGAAACCAAGATTTATTGCACCAATTTATGAAATATCTAGGCTATGACGCAATAGTCAGGGCCCATCCAAGCCATCAGCATTTACCCATCCCAATTATCAGCAGAGCTGGAACCGATCCATGAGGACAGCAGGAGGAAAGGGCAGATGTGGCTGCCAGCAGTGCGGCCTCTCCTCTAACACACAGAGACAGACTGACAGCCCATCACCGTCTTCTCTAAACTGCTCAGACAGCCGACGAACGACGAGTAAGAACGGAGGAATAGCAGACAAAAGGGCTGACGGATCTTTCTGAACTACAGCAAGTGATTATTAATTTTACTCTGAGATAAAGACCAAGACTAAAAAACACACTCGAGGAGAGAAAAGTCTGAATTAACCAGGCATACACTCTGCGAGAACGATTACGTAACATTCTCAATATCGCACACACACATTCAATCATGTGTACACACACACACACACACACACACAGAGGTTGGCTTACCAGCTGCAGCATGTCATACATAGACTCGGAGGAACGCTTGGAGCTCCTGTTCCTCCAAAGCACAGACATGCTAATAGAAACCTTAAATGAGGGGGCCACGACAGAATGACCCTTAAAAGAAGGACCAAACCCAGCTTCACCTTGAGCTGCTCAGGCATGCAAACAAGACTCACTGCACTGAAGAGACCAGAAACCCTGCCTTCTTGATTAGTTCAGTATTTTCTCAGCCAAACCCTTTCCTCCCTGCATCCCTTCCTCTCTCACTTTGACTGGTCTGTTCTCTGAGTAGATGGCAAAAGTGGTTGCGTTCAAGAGAGAGAGAAGGAGAGAGAGCAGGAGAGAAGGAGAAAGAGAGAGAGAGCGAGAGAATAATAACAATAATAATCCCATCTGGAGCAGGATGAGAAAGACAGGAGGGGAGGGGTAAAAGGCAGGAGAAGCTCAGCAGTGGCATGTCACTCGTCCCCACTTGCCCAGCTATGTACAGCTTAGTGCGGATAAACACCAATAATACTACTCTCACCACCAACAATACGATCAACAGCTAGAGATTGCTGACAGCGTGCGACCGCGTGATACCTGTTGATTCAGTCAGACTCACACAAAAGAATATGTGTGAACAAACTCCAGTTTAATTGCTGTAAGTTGCTGGTCACACGCTCTAGTGCTGCCTTTCAAAAAGAGTTATGAAATAAATATGGCCAAGTAAAGGTACATCGGTGTGTGTGTGGGGCACAAATGCAGAAGATTAACAAGGACTCCAACATAGAGAAGTGAGAACTTTCAACAAACGACACTGAGAGATCCTCATTGCAGTGCTGCACAAAACAGCATTCACAAATACGTTTGCACCTTTGCATAAAACATAACATTTTAAAGCACTTATTTATCATGTGAAATAACATGTGAACTGCAAAATGTAAGAAAACAAAAAAAATACATTAAAAAAAATCAATAATGTAGCCCAAACTGATAAAAGTAACACAAGAATTAATGAATTTAAGCCATACCTCCATCCATGCACGTAGTACCAGTAATGATCTGATCTCAAGGCAAACAAGCAAAAGAAAATGAAAAGGAGATTTTAAAAAAGGGAGTAGTCAAAAGTATGAGATCAAGAGAGACGCGAGTCCAAACCTGTTCACACAGTCGTGCACCGCCAAAGTAATCTGAGCTAGGACACGGTTGTGTAGGTGTAGTTTTATATTCCCAAGTTCCCACCTCCTCACTTACACACACACACACACACACACACACATATATATGGCCAAAGACATAAAGAAGACTCGACTTATCAGGGAAAAGTGACTCATGGGACAGGAAGGCAAACACTTCCCTAGAAAGCAGGAATGTCCTGTTATCCCCCACTCCCACATAAAAACCCTAGATCAGTAAAACAATGCAAAATAATGGACATTAATGGACAAATTTTTTTTTGTCAGATTGTCCAATAATGGACAATATGACAAAAACAGAAAGCAAAACAAACACACACACTTTGCAAGATATGCAAGGACCAGACACACAATCTGCATTGATTGACATCATGTTCTTAAAATGTATCCTCCTTACTTTAACTGCTCCATTAAATGAACCTTAGCCTGTTTAATCGAAGATTATTGACCGCCTGCTGCTATAGTGAGAAAGGGAACAAGGATGATGCGTTTTCTATTTGCAGTTCTTTTTGACTGCCAGTTAAACCCACACTGAGAACGATGATGTCATGATGAAAGCTGATGAAGTAGTTAAGGTTTACTGCAGGACGATAAACAGAGGAATAGATGTGGTCTGTTACATAGGTACAGCTTTATGGAAGCGTAAAATAACGAATAATTAATTCGTTAACTGATTATACATGTCTGTCATCCACCCAAAATGTGTGAGTGCGACAAACTAGTAATTTAATTCACACATTTTATGCATCAGACATGGTGAAATTTAATACAATTCCTCACACCACTGTTTATTCCTGTGCCACTGTTTATGATTAACAAATCTTTTTGCAAAAAAAATTATAATAAAAAAAGCTGACATGAGGCTGGAAATCAAAAAGTGATAGATGTGAAATTGACTTGACCTTATCAAACCTATCTTTGTTTTCCCCCATCTTCGTGTTGTTTTTAATTGGTCTGGAACTTTAATGATGGCCCTTATTATCTCATCAGAGGATGGAAAATGCACGCAGGCATTATTCAGTGAGAAAACTAATGAAGTCCTTCTCTTCTTTGTGTGCTAAGCTGTCCGTTTCCTCCGGCACCTGCTTCAATTTATCAGCACAAAGCAATCTGAATTGCAATCGAGCAACTGGGATGAAGGGCTAATTTAAAAAAGGTGTTCTTCCTTTCCCTTTTTTTTTTCTCCACTTTTTAGGGAAAAAAAAAAAAAAATCAGGCAATAGGATGATGGGCATCAGTGTGATTTAAAGGGGCCGAGTGCATAAAGCATGGTTGGCCAAAAGTCTTACTTGAAAAGAGCTGAATAGCTGTTAAAGATATTCATTTGATTATATAAAAGGAGCCGTAGCTTCAATCAGAGCTGTATGAAGTGGAAAAATGAGGTCTAATTACAGACTCTTCACTCTGGAGTGGCACCAGGTGAGAGAAACGAGAGATTCTGTGATGGCTTGCAGGACTACATAAATTACCTTCAGTAGGGGGAAGACATCTGTGTTCACAGTGTGATTTACGACAGCTAATAAATAATGTATAATAATAATAATAATAATAACATTTATATTGAGCCAACTGTGCTGCTGTTTTTATTTATCTTTTTTTTTTTAGAAAATTCTAAAATAAATAAAAAAATTGTTAATTAGCATATAAACCAAAATAAGCGAATGTTTATTTTAATCTTTTTTAAATTTCAGGATTTCTGTTTGTTATTGTCCAGTGCATTTTACAAGCTAATTACTGGTGTAATGATACTTCTTAAGTCAAAAAGGAGAAAAGGCACGCACGCACACGTGCGTGCACACAGATGGCATAGCAATTCCGTGCATGAGTTATTGGGGCTAAACACGAGGCTCAGTAGCAGATGGTGTGTCAGCTCACAGACCAGAGAAATGAAGATTGTTTGTTTCTCCTCTACGGTCATTATGACGGCAGAACCAGAGATAAATAAACAGTAAAGAGAATAAGAAAGATGATGATAAAAAAAAAGACAAACCAGGATCCAGCTATTCATTCACGTGCAAAATTCAACCGCGCAGAACGGTAAACAGACAAAAAAGCTAAATCAAGCATGTAAACATTTCTTTATTATCTATTTCTGTGAGATAAGTGAATGTACAGGGCATTATATCAGATTTAATACCATAATGTGATCTCTGCAGCACTGATTATCTGGAGGAAATGGGAATCAGTTGTAATTGGTTTTGACTGTAGCAATGGAAAATCACAATGACAAGCGTGGAGAATGTAGCACAGCCTCTGTACTCACACTGAGGTAAATGCAATGAGTGTGGCTGGTTCATCTTGATTAGAACGAGACAGTGGAAACAAATAGGATCCGTTTTGGCTTTATAGTAATAATTGTAATAAAAATAAATCCTATTTTTCTTTAGTTTTTTATTCAAATGAAAAGGGCCCAGAAAAGACCCACACACACGCGCGTGTGCATATCAGCTGTAATATTATGATGCAAAACCTTATGCCAAGTAGTGTGTCTTGTGACTCCACAAGACCTTTGGGGATGTCGTCTGGTGTCTGGCAATAGGACTTCGGTGGTAGATCTTTTGGGTTACGGGGGTTGTGCCTACATGGATCGGACTTGTTTGTCCAGCACATACCATGATTGCTTGGTCAGATTGAGATCTGTGGAATTTGGAGCTCGGATCCACCTTGAACTCTTTGCCTGCTAAACCCCATACGGGATGTGATGTGGGCAGCATTGGCTTTTTTTTCCCAGCAATTTGGCTTTTTGTGGAATCAGACGTGACGGGCTGACGTTTGGGCCCCACAGACATGTGTATGTATATAGACTACCACTAAAAAATTTGGGATTGCTTTTTGGATCACTTAGAAATTGTATTGTTTTTCAGGGAAACACATGAAATAGGTCTGAATAGAAATTATAGCAAAAGAACAAGACATGCTGACATTGTCAGAGGTCGAAATAATGATTTTGATGGAAATTATGAATGTGTTCTACTCCTTAATAAAAAAAATAAATAAAAAAAAACTTTTTGCAGCAACTACAACCTGGCAGACATTCTAGCTGTCAATTTTTCAAGATAATCTGATCAGATTTCACCCCATGCTTCCTGGAGCGTCTCTCACAAGATGGGTTGGCTTGATGAAGTCTTCCTCCGAACCACACAGTCAGACCACTCCCACAACAACTCAATGGGGTTCAGATCTGGAAACTGTGCTGGCCACTTCATTACAGTGAGAATTCCCGCTAACTTTAATTGTTTGTGAAATTAATAAAATTGTTTGTGAATTGCATGGAAAAACAAACATTTGCAAGTGATTCCAAACTTTTATGCAGTAGTGTATGTATCTATATTTACTGTATGTGTGTGTGAGTGGGTTGGAGGTGGTCAGGCAGTGGAGGTGGGTTGCTGATCAGAGGGTCTGGGGTTTGAGCCTCACTACCGCTGGGTCACCCCTGTTGAGTTCTTGGGCAAGACCCTTAACCCTACATCCCATATAACTCAACCAAAGTTCCAGAAAAAAATGGCAAATAGGAGAGATACAAAAGGAAGGGCATCCAGATCAAATGATCTGATGTGATAACCCCTAAGGTAAAATGGACGAAGCCTAAGAAAAAAGTTGCCCATGACCTTTCTGACTTCTACAGGATATAACAGTAATGCATAATTATTACAGTTCTCTGCACACCCATGTGTGAGCTATCCCATCCTCCTGATGCTGCCTATAAAGCAAATGTGATCTTTGAGATGACATGACAAAACACTATACAATTGGATTATACACAACCAAAAGCTCCAATGCAGTGATACCCATGAGCTCAGTATACTGAGCCAGATAATGTGCATCATGTAAGTTAAACCTTACAGAAATATTACCAGGAATGGTTTGAACAATTGTTCACTGCAGTATAACCTGTGCCCAAATAAGAAAAAGGTGTCACTTATGATGTGAAACAGGAGCTGGCTTCATTGTTCCTTAGTCAGTGAGCTAATAGAAAAGGAAAGGCCAGACAAATGAAAGCTAAACCACAGGCCCTGCAGCCAACATGGAGACGTACTGAAGTCAGGGACACAGTGACGCACAGCTCTATGTTCGCGTGCACCTACTGCAATGTTATACAAATATAAATATTATATGTACTGTACACTGAACAAATGAGTTGTCAGAAACATAAAATATGAACATTAGATGGATTATTCATGTTTTATTTTACATTCATACCGAGCTTTGAAAAACAGCTTGTGGAGACTGGATGGTTGCCATACTTCAGCAAAATCCCCACCACAAACACAACTGCCCCTCAAAATTCTTGAAACTAGCCAGAGATGGTTTTAAAAAATTCTGAAATTTGGTATAAAAACAGTTCACTTACTATATATTTTATGTTGAACCTGGTAACCCTACATGCAGTTCAAGTAAAATAACGCCCCAAACAAATAGATATAGGCGAGTAGTATTGGGTTACACCCTTAATCCACATGGACACACTGTGTGTGTGTGTGTGTGTGTGTCCATCCACAGGGACAGCATCAAATAACTCAGTGTTTGTGTGAAGTAATGCTTCAATGGATTTGATCCCAATAATTTTAGAAACTATAGACCTAACTTGATATGTTGTGTTCCTGTATTGTGCTATAAGTTGTACAACACATCTTATCCACTATACTGACATCTGATCTGCAACACACTCACCCCTGTTTATAGGTGCCCAGATCACTCGGAGGCCTTTATTTCATCTTACCTTGTGTTCAGAGTCAGTTTCCAGCTCCGCCACTGACACATGCACTGGATCCTCCACAGGTAAAAGGACACATTCTTCCACATCTTCCGTATCCGGGCCTTCAAGCACAATTCCAGAGGCCTCATCCAGAATGTCCTCTAGAGGGGGTAGGAGATCAAAGCAAGGTAAGGAGAACAGTGGAGAAAGTGAAAAGCGATCAAATTGTTTAGGATGTCCATCCAAAGGATTCAGTTTTTAAGCAAATGCAATTTGAATTGGTAACTGCATACTCGAAAAGTTATCGTATATTTATTTAGAAAAATTCAACCAGCCTTTTCAGTTAAATCTCCTGATATTCTTATATATTTAGGATTACACACATTTATCCCACTGTCTCTAACATGTTCAAGTCACTGGCATAAATAAAGTATAAATAATGTTAAACAGGTTTTGTTGTTATTTTGCTATTTATGAAATGAAATACAGTATTGTGCAAAAGTCTTGAGCCACCCCTCTTTTCTTCATATTTTGCTTTCAAACCATCTTCTATCAAACTTTCTTGTTTTTTAATGTAGTCTTGAGGAATAATTCTTCAGACTTCCTAAAGAACATTTTTTGCTCTCATTTCTGGTAAGGTTTTGACTCTCAATTTCAACCCTGTTCAGTTTCATATGATTTTTCTAAGCTACACAGAGTGACATGAAAGATTCAAGCTTTAAAAAAAACATCTAACTTAAGGCATGAACCAGTGAGAAACAGGTGCAGATGATGACAGAAGATCCGGACGGCAATCAGTAGTCTGGTGATGCTGAGTGATTGGAAAAAAACACTAATTTCCTCTGGATATCTGGGTTTCCTCCCACAGTCCAAAGACACACAGATTAGCCTTATTGGTGTTCCCTAATTGCCCATAGTGTGTGAACACATGTGTGAGTGTGAGTGTGTGTAACCCCTCCTCATACCCTAAGTCTCCTGGGATAGGCTTCATTTGAATTTATTAATTATTTTTAAGCTCTTTTAATTTTATACCATGCTGTAATTAGCAGCTGTAAAAATGCAGTTTCTTTTAAATTTAGTGAACTAAGTAAATAATAAAAATTAGGAAAGCAACTGTCTGCCTGGTTGTGATGGTAAGGGATCCAAAACACCATTTTTACCAAAATTCTATTTTAATTGTGTTTATAGTGGGTTAATAATTGTACCTTGGCTCTGGGAGAAGATGTCTGTGCAAAGATTGTGTTGTGCGTTGGAGCGTCTGGGAAGTAAGGGACATCGCTGGTATGGCTCAGACGAGGGTACAGCACTGACAGTGAGTGTGAGAGAAGGCTGAGCAAATGCTGCATTCAGGTCTGACAGCTCCAACACACTCGCCTCTTTATCATTCAGCTTCAGGATCTCATCGCCAGCTCTCAGACCTGTAGAAAAAAATCCATTTAAAAACTATGAAGCTATTGCTAACTATTAAAAAGATTTATAGCATATGTTTTCGTGGGAAATACATACTGTACATACAAGATTCAGGTGAGAAATCACCTTATTGCATTCTTACTGTTTCTAATTTTTTATGTTTTAATACATTCTTTGAACAGTAAAAGAAACAAATAGTTGCCTCTGCTACACCCTCCAGCTCATTTCCATTCTCATGATTATCAATTGGCAGCACAAGAGCTGCTCAGTCGGCATCGATACACACCACTCATAACATTCAACAATGCAGCCTGAAGCTGGGGATGAGGTTACACAAGGTAGGTAGATTAATGTGCCTGATTTAATAGAAAAGATATGTTACCACCCCAAAGTTATTATTATTTTCCAACAGTGTTTTTATTCTTCTTAATTTTCCAGGCCAATTAAAATTATTAATGAATGGCATACTTTCAACCATTTCTACTTACACTTAAGACTGGCCATGAGATACTTTAGGCCAGGGGTACTCAAATATAATTGTGAAAGGTCCACTTCTATACAGTTCGGAAAAATTACAGTCCAATTTCAACTTCCAAAAAAGTAAAAAACAAATCAGGCGTTGGGGGGGGGCATGCGCGTTCTGATCATGCGATGGGCTGGCGCGCGCGTTCTTATCATGTGCGCCCTGTAGAAAATTCACGAATCACTCACGTTTTCATGTTTCTCGTTAGCATTTTT
>JAOTQY010000008.1:8260274-8273531 GCA_026413445.1 Dolichallabes microphthalmus
TAAAGTTTTATTGCTAACTGTTTTCTTTTTTAAGTTTTCGTTAAAAAGTTTTATTGATATTATCTTTTATTTCTTTTCATGATTATTTTCTTTCTTCTATGTAAAGCACCTTGAATTACCATTGTGTATGAAAAGTGCTATACAAATAAACTTGCCTTGTCTTGCCTTGCCTAGAGTTATAAGAACAAGGAATGTGAAACAAAGCCATTATTCTCACCCAGACACTCTGGCACAGATGGCTGTGGCATCATCACCTTCAACCTTTCACTTAATACAAATGCTATACACTGAGTGGTGAATCAAGGACAAGTAAAATGCAGTGAACAATATAAATTAATATGAACTAAAAATAAGACTAATGAATCCCACTCGGCATGTTTCTGTGGGTGTTAATCTAAGAGTTGGATGTGAGGTTGTATGTTCTTTGGATTATCCAGACCTGATTAATTGGTCAGCTTGAGATATCCAAATGCAGCGAGAATTATAGGCAATTTATTTAATGAAAAATAAACATGAGGTTGTCAACAAAGTAGTGTAGTGAAGTTCTAAACCAAATTCCAGACAGAAAGTAATGAAGAAGTAAACAAAGGTCAACCAGAGGGCTATGTGTATCTGTAAGCAGTCATTGTTTGTTTGTCATTACTTTTCAGCAAACTTTTATTGTGATTAAAACTAACATCGCTGAAGGTCACTGTGAGGCCTCACACTGCCATTAAATGGACTTGTAAATATTTCCCCATTTTTTTCTTACACGAGAAGAAAAGTAGAAATGCCCCCTGTGGCCATAGGTCAGCTAATGCATTAAAAAAAAAAAAAAAAAATCAATAACGGTTTCTGAAATGTGTTTACACCTTTAAGGTGAGAAAAAGCAGTATACATGTGCTTTTATCTGACAATATCTTGGTAAGAATTCTCATTGTAATGAATGTAACTCCTTACTACAGACTTACTTCTATAAATGAGACAAGGAAGATGGACAATGTTTTTAAATACGCGTCTCTTAGTGAGAAGAATTAGTAGTACAGCCTTTATTGCCTAGTTCTTTGTATTCTTAACAAATAAAAGAGTTTCTAAATGAAATGGAAACTAAAAATATATGCAAAAATAATAATAACAAAACTATTTTTTCCTCAAGACCATTTAATTTGTTCATGAAAGAATTTTTGTAGACTCTGAAGCAAATTTTTTTTACAGTGTTGCAACCAGACTCGTAATTACAGGGAGCAACAAATAATACCATGGTTAAGAACAAAGAACTGTGTGGCCAATTCTGAAGGCCTGACAGCTGGCAACTTTATCACAGTTATTTTATTTCTACTTGAACTTGACTTCAGATAACTATAACTATACCCAAATTGTAGCTCATTTAAATTATTCAGAAAAGGATGTATTACAAAAATTTAAAAGTGAAGCCATCATCAAAAATATTTTAGCTGAACTGTTAAAATGTTGCTCTGTTTCAAGACACATTTATCAATGTGAGTTCTGCTTCATCGTTTTTGCCATTCACACTAAAGCTACAGTGTTTGATTTTGTTTATTTAAAAATTAAACAATAAATATGATTAATGAAACAAAAAATGTACGATATATGATTATTCCAAGGTTCTCTAGGTCATGCTGATAGTAATTCATAGTCATCACTGTATCAGAATTTGTAGGTCAGAATTGGTGGGAAATGTGCAAGTATACAATGAATATTATGAAAAATGTAATATCCCTAGCTTTAGACACATCAGACGTAAGGATGGAATCTTGACTGACATGAGCTGCAGGCGATCACCAGAGAAAAACAGATCAAATTGGACCAAATCCACAATATCAGGAAAATCATTTAGAAATTCTTGGAATCACTTCTTGGAAAAAGTAATTTTTTATTATTGGTATGAACCCTTTTTTTCCCTTTTTTTTCTAATTAACAAGATAGACTGTAACCAGACAACACATTATGGTTGGCTAGTCATATTAACTCCTTTGTATTTATGCGTTCCAAACTCAGTTATACAGTATCAGGCAAGAATTAGTCATCCAAGACATCTATTGCTTTGCCTTTTTTTTCTTTTCTTTTTTTTGGCTGGTGGAACTGGAGCTCTGAACTGAAGAACAAAATACCCTGATTAGTAAAAAAAAAAAGAAAAAAAAAGTAGAAGAAAAAAGGCAAAGCACAGACTATAAAGAAAATAAATATACCAGAAAATTACAGAGTTTTGTTCTCTATGCTGCTGGATTTACTTGTACTATAAGGGGAAATCATGGTACATTCTTATCCTGATTACATTTACATTACAGTACAGTACATGTCCAGAGTGACGTTCTCATTACACATCTGAGTAGTAGGATTAAGAAACTAACAGTGGCAGCTTGTTTATGCTGGGGTTTTGCTAGAAGGTACAAGGGGTAACTTTTTACCTTCCAATGCATTAATCACAGATCTATCTATCTATCTATCTATCTATCTATCTATCTATCTATCTAAGAAAGAGAGATTTTGTACCTTGAAATATTTGCTGGAAGTATTTTCTTCCCTCAGTTTTTCTGAGCCAACAGATGCCTTTTTAATGAGGGCTGTGAGATGATTTGAGGTTTGTAGAAACGTTCCCAGCACACAGAGGTGACACGTTGCTGGCTGTGGCCTCTCATTCTCTAATGAGGTGGCTGAAAACGGAATGACAAAGAACAATGTTTCTCTACAAAACCTGACAGCTGGTGAGGTCACCCTGGAATAACAGAACAAAAATCAAACACTGGTATAAACTACAAGGAGTCCACAAGCATGTGATCATGCCATAAGTCAAAGCCCTTAATTTTAGAACAACACTCTGCTATTTTACCCCAATAAACCTGGGTCAGCATACTGTATGTAGAAATTCATTTCAACTTTATTTAAAGCCAGATCCAGGTCTTATTTTGGTTCCACTGCAGCAGTGCAGATTTGTTCAGTCCTGACACTGTCTGGTGATTTTCTTGATTGCTTAGGAGTCCATTAAGCTTACCAGTGAAGTCTCAGATTATTATTATTATTATTATTATTATTATTATTATTATTATTATTATTATTATTATAGTGGCATTACACAGCCCCCAATATCCAAATGATTATATTAATTAGATATTATTCGCCGATTTAAATGATTACAGGACTTGGATAATTCTCTACCTGAAAAAAGTAAGACCAAATATTAGCAATTTACACCTAGTGAATGAATGTGTGCATGTGTGTCCTGTGATGAATCGGCACCCTGTTCAGGGTGTACCCTGAATTGTGTCTGAAGTTTCCTGGGATAAGCTCCAGTTTTCCAGTGACCCTGTATGGAAAATGCAGTATAGAAGATGAATGAGAATGAACGAATTGACACCTAATGTGTTGTCTCAGCAAGAGAAGCTCAAATAATCAGACAAATGATTGTAGTATTTATTCATATAATGAGCCAAATATTTGTCATTGATTACACAATGTAACACAATTTTTATCCTGGAATAGTAATTGTTATTTCCTATAAGCTCACACCTAAAAAGGTTGTAAAATGGGTACAATTTCCTTCAAACTTTGTTTTTGTGATGAAGACATTGGTACAGTATTTCTGAAATTCAAAGTATTTATATGAAAACTGGTGAGTGTGATTTTTTTGGCTTGCACAAAGTCATAAAAACGACCAAAATTATTTTGTATTCATATTCAAAGTCAAGAATTTCTTGATTTAAGTGTTTATTCTGTTCCTCTGAGTATGCACCCATATTGTCTGTAAATCTGTCAAGATGAGCATCAAGTATATGCACTTTATACACCAGCCCATTTTGCAGAAGTTTGCACCATGGTCTCTACAAGTTCCACATAGTGATTTCAAAGGAATCCTCGAACCATGGCAACAAAACTTTTTCATGCAGCTTTTTATGTCTTGGTATGCTTTTTAGGATATACCTTGTGCTCCATTAACTTCTTAATTTGTGGGGCTATGAAGATCCCTGCTTTTACTTTAGCCTTATGAAAGTTTTGGGAAGATTTGCTGAACATACTTAAGTGCTCTGATAAACTGTTTCATTAAGCCCAATTTTATGTGAAATTGTGGAAACAATACAAAAGTTTCTGCCCACATTGTTTGCTCTCACCAGTCCTGCTGCCCATAGATAAATATAGCATGGATACTTGGTGAAGCCGCTTTGGAGACCGATTAGGAAAGCCACCATTTTTAAGCAGTAGTCCTCATACTTCAAAGCATCTTTTTACACGGCTGTATTCCTCTTTAAGCTGCATCAAGTGATCTAGTGGATTTTTCGGTTATGAACCAGCACAGCTTTGAGGTTCCTGCATGAACTGTCAATAAATAGGTGCCAATTCCAATTGCTTTAAACAGACTAGACACATTGTTGCAGGAACCTCAAAGCTGTGCTTGAGAGCCCCGTTGTTTACTGCAACACCAGCAGATGGCGCCAGAAAACACACAAGAATGACAACGATAAATGAATCAGTTTGTATTACAAATTATTATTATTGCTATTATTGTATTGTTTCACGACTTAATTAATGTATAAATAAATCTATGTTTTGGTTTGGTTAAAACGTTTATAACTACTTGGAGGACAGGAAAAGTAACATTTTTATAATAACATTTTTTTGTTTTTAACTACAGTGACATATTAATGGTGCATGCACAATTACTATATGTGCACGCATATGTATATGTGCAATATTAACACATATGATGGCATGGTCAGGTCATTTTGTGCGTTTTAAAGGAATGCAGGAAATGTGTCTATCATACTAGGTTCCCAACGCTCACCGCGCCCCCTCACACACACACACACACACACACTTCAACTCAGCAAAGATAGTTAATAAGAAGGGAAAAATACTCAACGTGCAGTAAAACAGGGTACTGCAAGTTCAGGTGTGGGAACCTGCGATCTAGTAGACAAGCAGAGTTTTCTAACCAGTGGGCGTGTCCTCTGTGTTCCCGCTTCTCAGTCAGACATTCTTGTCCAATAGAATATCTCAGTGGGCGTGTCGTGCCTACTCGCGCTTCTCGTGCGTCCACTCAGACCAAGTTAAAACTCAGGGCGCGCGCCAGTGCCGTAAGAATGTGGCGAACGCTTTCGATGCACGCGCACGGGGTTTTGCAAACTTTTTCTAACTAGTGTTTTTTCCCCCCAGACAAGGATTTGATGAGAGGATTGTATCGCTTTGCATGATTCAGGCGTTTCTGCTGTAACTGATCAGACTCTGAAACCATGATGGAACTCTATCTGTGGCTTGTTCTCTTGGCACCAGTGGCAGGTAGTTATCGTTATGCGCGCGCCGCTGATGGACTGTCGTACGCGCACAGATCAGAGCTCTCAGAAGACTCGATACTTGTGGCGAACAACAGGATACGCGTCCCCTTCGGGAGATCGGTTTTCATTGATCCCATCAACGATCTGGTGATTGAAGTGCAGCCGGGAGACAGGTGCAGCTTAATAGTGCTGGATAATGATCCGCTCTCCCAACGACCGGGGCATCTTTCCCCAAAAAAGTTCCCGTGTGAATTCGGACCCAACGATGTGAAATACTCGCATTTGGGCTCCAGGAGCCCCGCCGAGGACAGAGTGCGACTGCAGCTCAGGTACGATACTCAAACTGAAACCGTCATCATACCGTTCATGCTGGAGATCGAGGTCCTTTTCACACAACTGGAGATAGTTACTAAAAATGTGCCTCTGACTGTAGATAAACTCCATGGCAGTAGCAATTCAATTGACAGAAGAATACTGGAATTTACATATGATAGAAACTCTGAGCAGTGCGAGGTCACACCACTGTCTACTAGCAGTGCTCTGCCTAGATATGGTGAAGTCATTGATAAGAGTAAATTAGAAAAAAAGATGAACTGTGATGCTTTTCTCAAAGCTGATATTCGCTATAAGCATACTTCTATTCAAAAGTCTCCAAACAGAGACTATATTCCAATGGTTGTGGAGCTGAGAAACAAAGAAAATAATTTATTGAAGCAAGAGTTCTTTCACATCATGATACGGATAAGAGAAGGCCTGCTAAACCGTCCTCCCAAACCCAGCTTTGTGGCTATGATGATGATGGAAATTGATCAGTTTGTCATGACTGCTTTAACGCCTGACATGTTAGCTGCAGAAGATGCTGAATCCGATCCTGATGATCTTATTTTTAACATCACCACCCCTTTCTCTTTTGAGGAAGGTTACATTGTGAGTACTGATGATAGAAATTTACCAATAACATCTTTTTATCAGCGAGACATCAAGGATCTGAAGATAGCATATAAGCCACCGTCTATGGACTCGGACACGGAGAGAATATTTCAGATTGAGTTTGAAGTTTTGGACACGGATGGTGGAGTTTCAGAACCTTTTGCTTTTATGATTGTTGTAAAGCCCATGAACACACTTGCACCAGTGGTGACAAGAAACAAAGGGCAGCTTTTATATGAAGGTCAGTCCAGGCCTCTGTTCATTCAGAATAATTTAGAAATCAGTGATGAAGACAACCTGGATAGTGTAAGGATAACTGTTGTAAATGGTCTCCGTCATGGTGATCTCACCATACTTGGCTCCAGCACAAATTATTTCACACCAGCTGATCTGCAAGTTGGTATTGTTGTCTACCAGCATGATGGCAGTGACACATACAGTGATAACATCATTTTCAGAATGACAGATGGCAAGAATGAAGTGGAGTTTTTGTTCCCTATTTCAATTGTTCCAACTGATGATGAACCTCCCATTATAAATGCCAACACCGGATTGGTGGTATTTAAACACCAAATAATTCCCATTTCACCTTTAATGCTTAGTGCAGCCGATATTGACTCTGAAGATTCCATAATAAAGTTCACCATTGAACCTCCACACTCAACAGTTGGAGAAGTGCTGCTAAGGCAGTCTGAGGCTCCGGAAGATCCATCTTCATGGAAATTCAATATGGAAGATGGGTTGTATGAGAAAGTTGTGACAGAGTGGCAACAGAAAGACATAACAGATGGCAAACTTTTCTACAGACACACAGGGCCCCACATCACTGAGCCTGTCAGTGACCAGTTTATCTTTAAAGTTCAGGATGATGCTGATCCTTCAAACCAATCAGATGAGAGCAGGTTCTTCATTAGGATTCTTCCTATTGATGATGTTCCACCTGTACTTTTTCTTGGCACTTCTTTACAGATGACAGTCCATGAGTATCAGATGACTAGTTTTAACAAGAATGTCCTTCGCTATACTGATTTGGATTCCGATGACAGAGATCTAAAATACATAATAACCCAGCCTCCAACTGACACAGATGAAAGTCGCCCAGTCAAATTTGGTTCAATCGTTTTAACAGAGCATCCTAACACTGAGGTAAGAGAGTTCACTCAAGCACAAGTGAACCATCATAAGATTTCCTACAACCCACCAGACATTGAGCTGGGTATCACAACCCATGTAGCACAGTTCCATTTCACAGTTGAAGACACTGCTGGAAATAGTGTGAAAGGAATTTTCACCATATTGGTACAACCTGTTAATAACAAGCCCCCAGAGATAACCAACACTGGTTTCACAGTCTTTGAGCGAGGTATGCATATTCTTACAAATGCTGAGCTTGATACTACTGACTTTGATACAGATAGTAAACAGATTTCCTTTACTTTAAGTCAGATTCCACAACATGGGCAAGTCCAGCTTAGCTTTGCAGATTTGGTTAAAGGGAGGGCATTTAGCCTACAAGATATCTCAGAGGGCAGAATTTCTTACGTCCACAATGGTGATGAGACAACCAGTGATGCTTTTAAACTGGATGTCAGTGATGGTGTCCATATTGTACCAGTAACAGTAAGAATAACAGTGAAACCAGTTGATGATGAAATGCCAACTCTGACTCTCACAGCAGGTACTCTTGGTTCTCACCTGTCTGTGTTGGAAAATGGTGCTGCTGAAATCACTGTCAGCATAATCCAGGGGAAAGATGAAGACACGGATGACCTCAGGCTGACCTTTATTGTTGAGAACGCCCCTTCATACGGAGAGATCATGGTGAATGGAATACCTTCAAACATGTTCACCCAAGCCGATATAATCAATGGTTTAGTGAGGTATACGCATTCAAGTGGTGAGATTGGTCTTTTCTCAAAGCAGGACCATTTTAATTTAACCCTCACTGACATGTCTGACGAGTGGGCTGTAGGAGGAAATAAAATCACTGGAGTATCTGTTCATGTTTCCATTCTTCCAGTGGATAACCAGGCCCCAATCGTAAAAGTGGTTCCAACATTTAATGTCACTGAAGGAGACAAAAACACAATTGGAGACCACCAAATAATTGTTGAGGATGCAGACACACCCACTGAAGATATTTTGTGTACTATTGTCGTTCAGCCAAATTCAGGTTATATGGAGAACGTCTCTCCAGCGCCTGGTTCTGAGAAGTCCAGGTCTGGCACAGCTGTTAGCGCTTTCAGTATTAGAGATGTCAAGGCTGGCCATATACACTATGTCCAAAGCATTCATAAAGGAGTTGAACCAGTAGAGGACAGATTCACGTTCAGGTGCTCAGATGGCGTTAACTTCTCAGACAGACAGTTTTTTCCAATTGTAATTATCCCAATCAATGATGAGAAACCAAAAATATTTGCAAGAGAGTTTGTGGTGATGGAGGGAATGAACGTCATCATCGACACACCCATCCTGAATGGAGTTGACGGTGATATTCCTGCTGAAGATTTGACTTTTATCATTTCGGAACCACCCAAACATGGATTTATTCTTGATCAGTTGATCACCGGCTCTCTCCCAGTTACCAACTTTACTTTGGAGCAAATTAAAGAAGCTTCTAGTATTATTTATGAGCATGATGATTCTGAGACGACAGAAGACAAATTTAATTTTATTCTAACAGATGGAAAACATAAAGTAGAAGGTACTGTTATGATTATGATTATTGCTGTAGATGATGAAACTCCAAGGCTGGCCATTAATGATGGTTTGGAAATTGAAATTGGGGGGACAAAGGAAATAGATAATAAGATTCTGAAGGCAACTGATTTAGACTCAGAAGATAGCACACTTACATTTATCATTCGATATGGACCAGGTCAAGGAATCCTACAGAAAAAAACAGACCACGGGTCATTACAGAACATCACAGTTGGGATGAATTTCACACAGATGGAACTGGATCAGGGTCGCATATTCTATACTCACAGTGGACAGGAAGGTATTCGGGATCTTATAAAGTTTGATGTAACAGATGGTAGTAATCCACTAATCGACAGGTATTTCTACATTACTGTGAGTAATATTGATGCCGTGTTTCCTGAAGTTGTTAGCAAAGGAGTATCTCTGAAAGAAGGAGGAAGTGTGATGCTTACCACTGACCTACTCAGAACAAGTGATCTCAACAGTCCAGATGAAAACCTGGTTTTCACTATCACCAGAGCCCCCGTCAGGGGACATCTGGAAAGCACAGACACTCCCGGAATGCCCATTGTCTCCTTTACTCAACTTCAGCTGGCTGGAAGTAAAATCTACTACATCCATACTTCAGATGATGAAATCAAAATGGACAGTTTTGAGTTTGAGGTCACTGATGGATATAACCCTGTTTTTCGCACCTTCCGTATATCTATAGTTGATGTTGACAACAAAAAACCTGTCTTGACTGTTCATGAACTTCGTGTGTCAGAAGGTCAGTCTAAACTTATCACACCATTTGAATTGACTGTAGAGGATCAGGATACTGCAGAGGGATTCCTGAAGTTCACTGTCACACGGTTGCCTAACCATGGTAAACTGCTGTATAACAACAGCCATCCAATTACCTCTTTCACAAAGCAAGATCTGAATGAGAACCTAATAAGTTACAAACATGACGGCACAGAGTCCTCACAAGACAGCTTCTTTTTTACTGTCACCGATGGAACACACACTGATTTCTATGTGTTTCCTGACACAGTGTTTGAAACTCACAGGCCTCAAGTCATGAAAATCACTATTTCACTGATAGACAATGGGGTACCACAAATTGTGGTAAACAAAGGTGCTCAAACATTGAAGGTTCTGCCAACAAGCCACCTTGGTTATCCTATCACCAGCAAAGTGCTAAAGGCAGAAGACAGGGACAGCAGCCCAGAGTCTCTGGTCTTTCACATCACCACACAAGCAGAGCATGGCTTCCTGATCAACCTACAGAAAGGGAATGATTCCATCAGTACATTTACTCAAGGTAAAAAAAAAAAACATTTACAATATTTTATGGTTCTGCATTTATTTGTCTCACTCTATTAGTTTATGAATTAGTTTATAAAATCCATGACGTCTTATGTACATTTAATTTCCAACTGATGTGATGAAAAACACAAGATCGAGGTTTCCCCTCTTGTGGTCTTAATCACATAGATTATATGAATATTACAAATTAAGAATTTAACCAATCTAAAAAAAAGCCATTTTCAGCTGTAAGACTTGTTGTCAGAGTTGTAACAATTTGTTGTAGCTATTCATACATGGTCAGTGCTGGAACATCACTAAATGTTTAAAACAATAGTTTTGTATATTTCAAGAATACAGTCATAATAATTTGAGGAACAGCTAAAATGAGAATAAAATCAATATGTAATATTTCAATATATTATATTAAACCATAATTATCATAATAAGTGATACTACCAGAAAATGCACTATTTAGAAAACAATATAATACAAAATATGATCAAAAGTATGTGGATACCTGCTCATCACCCCATATGAGAGTCAAAAAGTTAAAATCACATAATTATATACTGTAGAATGTCTTTGTATGCTGTAGCTGATAAACAGGAGTTGATTATAACTGGAAGGAGATTCTAAATCTGGAAAGGGATGTTTAGAATGCACACATGTGGAGGTCAGGTGTCTATATTTTTGAGCAATGTTTGTGGTTTAAAGTGAGGGATGTTGAGGTTTGGTTTAGATATACTGCTTTTCTATTGGTTTTACGAGTGAAGAAATATTTAATCTTATAATAGTCCTATAATTATAATAATCTTATAGCACCGCATTCAGTTTCTTTAAAACTAAGAACCAAATGAAAAAACTCTGTCTTTCGCTGAACGAGAAATTACAGCACTTCGTTGCCTTAGCATTCGATGATTACATCTGCATACTATTCAAATAGGTCAAATCAGTATTTCCTCTAGAAATCTGCTTCGGAGGTAATAGAGTTTTTGCATATGTCATTTACAATTTTTGGTTATTTATTTCTCGTAAAACACAAGATTTTTGGTTTGATTGCCATGGGTGTAGTACAGAATAGTGCTGATTTGGAGAGGCGAAGCCCCTGTGTTATTTCAGAAGCACCCTGTCTATTGCATGACTGTGGTTTCCAAAGTCACTTCTGATAAATAATAATAATAATAATAATAATAACTAAAAGCTTTTTATGCAACTTCATTATGTACTGCAAGAACAAAAAAACATTATAAAGTTGAAAAAAAATTATCAAGATTCTTTTGTAATACTGCAATACTGTGCATTTTAAGACAAATCACTTAATGAAAACGGAACATTAACCTTTAACCATTACCCAGACTAAAGTCTCTGTGTGTTAGCCCTAGGCTTAAGTACTTGATGGGACAAGTGGAGCGTTTTATGTTATGTTAGTAATTAATTAAGCATACTTTCCCTTAGAACATCTCTATGTGGAGTTTAGAGCTTTGGCAAGTTATATTTATATTAAATGAATGGAGAAAAAAATTACAACTACATAAATGCCTCCATTTAGTTTTCATTTTCAGCTTAATAAGGAATCTTATATCACATGTAAGTCTTTGCAGAAAATTATTTCATAACATCAATACAAAAACATTTTAAATTGCTAACTATTTTTTTAATCTGTTGCATATTATCTGTAATCTACCTTCTGGGTAGTGGTGTCTCAGCAGTTAAGGAATAGCATTACTGATCAGGGTTCAGGCCTCTGCACTGCCAAGTTGCTAATGTTGGGCCCTTGAGCATGGCCCTTAATCCTCTGTGCTCCAGGGACAGTGTATCATGGTTGATATTTGCTCTGACCCCTGCTTCATGACAAGCTGGGATATGCAAGGAAAAGGATTTCACTGTGCTGTAGGTTATGTGTGACATGTACTGTAAAGGCTTCTTCTTCCATATGCCTCAAGCACCCTTTCGGGCAATTCCATGTCTACCTTCACCAACTTTTATCACAGACTGAACACTGGCTGCTATGTGACGTTCTCATGCAAGTAATAATAGAAAGCCTTAGCCACTGAGCCGCCACTGTCCAGAAGGCAGATGCTGTACCTAGCCATGGGTGTTTCTAAGTCATCCGAATGACTCACATGGAAAAGACCTGTGCAGCAATTCTCTGATTTCTGATTTAACGAATAGAAAGAATTGGAGGGGAGACATAAAAAAAAAGACAAGAAGCTTGGAATTAAAGGGAAAACATTGAGGGAAAACATTGAGGAAAAAAATTGCGGCAGCTCAGAATTAAGGTAGAAACAGATTTAATTAAAAGTAGATGACAGAGAAAGTAAATGAAGAGACGAAGGACAAGGAATGTCAGAATAAAATAGATGTTATTAAGAAAGAACCTGATTTTGAGACCAATTATGGTCCTTATAATGGACCAGTTTGTTCCATCATTCTTTGGTTTCTTCAAGTTGAGTTGTTGTTTCCTGTCTGATCTCATTATTCTTTGTGTCTCTTTGTGTTCTGAAGCTCTTACATTTACAATTCCTCATCATGTCACATCACGTAATCAGCTTGGTAGCTCTCACTGAGGAGCAGCACGCCAAAGCTAATTTGTTATTTTGACCATGTTAACTCCTTTGTAGTTAAAAAAGGTCAGATTTTATCCCTTTCACTGAAGCATGTCCTCAGACAAAACAGCAATGGATTTGATCTAAAATCGATCATGGATTTTAGATCATTCCAAACGTTTGCGCTTGAGCCTGTTTTAGCTTAAGTATACGCTGTTTTCATCTAATGAAGAAGGGACAGACCGAATACTGTGGAATTCTGAAATTCATATAAATATGTCTAAGATTCTGCTTGTTACATGTTGTTGTTTATGATATTATCAATAAAAAGCAATAAAAATCAGCAATAAAAAATGTTTTCAATTGAAAAAGAATGCTAAACCAAAGCATTTTAATGACTTATCTCAGACAGTACTGTGCATACAGTGGGTTGCAATAATTACTGAATAATTACGCACACCCCACTTTTCAGTTATTTATTTGTAAAAAATGTTTGGAATCATGTATGATTTTCGTTC
>JAOTQY010000008.1:8326720-8336848 GCA_026413445.1 Dolichallabes microphthalmus
AGAGGCGTTATGAAGTCTTTACAGAGCAGAAGTAGCAGACACATCTCAATATCAACTGTTCAAAGGAGATTAATGCACAATGTGAGAAATGTGAGGGAATACCAGATTACACTGATTCTTTTATCCTTCCTTTATGAAACCCTTACAGACTACAAGACCGACCAATATTAAACAGCATATACATTACTTTCAGGCGATTTTCTCTAGTCAAAACCAGACCAAACTCTTGAAACCTGAGTTCACACAGAATTTCTCATGAGCATGCACGGCTTCAGATCAAAACAATCTGGACACAGTACAATCATGAACCATTAGTTTAGATCTGCTGTTTAGATCTAAGACGAAGTCAATAGTATAACAAGTCTATGTGACACCAGTGATGTGTCACTTTATTCATTGAAAATCCTTGAACTTTTATTAGAGATGATCATTTATTATAGGAACAAGTAGTAAAGACTGTCTGCCCTGATTGTCAGCATTCATCATTACTGATTCAGCTGCTAGACATCCTTCTGATAATGTACTGTAACTCATTACCACAGCAGGGATGTTTGTGCTTTTGTTAGAGACAAAGGTTACACATTTTGCTGACTTGCAATTCTTGACTAATTCAAACATAGAGACGAGAATAGAATGCCTTTACTGTCCTCATGCTTGTACTGTATCATGAAAGAGGATTGCATTTTCAGATTAGAGATTGAAAAATGTAATAATGAAATAGAATTAGTGCTAAAACATAAGAAAAGCTAAACAATTAAAAATTTTAAATGGCAAAAACTGACCCAAGTTTCCTCATGCAGGTGATACAATCTACGGGCGAGTGATGATGGATCCGGTACAGAACCTAGGGAACTCGTTTCACTGCAATATCGAGAAGGTGTATTTGTGCACAGGAGCAGATGGATACGTGCCCAAGTACAACCCTACCAAGTCTGAGTTTGGCTGCTTGGCGGATTCTCCTTCCTTACTATACAGATTTAAAATAATTGTATGTATATAAAGTATCTCTCTACAGAAAATACAGCTTAATTTTTGTAAGGCATATTGTAACAATTGTTAATTAATGCAAAATGAAGTCTGTAGCCTAGTGTGTGCCCTGTATAAGTGCAACATGGCACTGGGAAATCCTGAGGTGCACAATGGAAAAATGCTTAGCCTTTCTTTAGAAGATCATGTTTTAGAATCATGATGTTGCCACAGCTGTCTGTGGTTGGACAGACCAAGGAAGCAAAATTAACAATTAACAATGCTTCCTGGATAGTAAGGATGGCATACATTTCCCTGTCATTCACAGCAACATTATCCAATTGCTGGTCTCTGTGAGCACATATTTGTGCATAATGTTTTCCCTTCAGACCATTATGTTAGTATGTGAACAACATGAGCAGCAGTTTGAAAAGGTGGAGTAAAAGAAAGCACCTGCTATTACTCATTATCCTTGTTTACAGGACAAAGCACAGCCAGAGACTCAGGCTCTACGTTTTGGTGATATAAACTTCGACGCCGTCCTGGCAGCGGACGACCCATCAGCCCTCCCTCTAGTTAAACAGCCCGGTTCAGATGGGTTCAGACTGGACTCGGCTCCCTTATTCCAGGTCTCCACTGTGATCATCAAATGTTGAAATTTGCAACAGTAATTTAAAACGTGCTTTGATTTGACATTAGCATAATAAAATGAGAAAAGCATTTATTATGCATATACAATGATAAACACATCATTAATCACCAGCTTAAATCTCCTCCAGGTGACGGCAGGCCGAGAGTGGTACATCCACACCATTTACACCGTGCGCTCCAGAGAAAATGCAAACCGTGGGATCGGAAAAAGAAGCGCGGAGCACCATTCCTTCGTGTCGCACAACAGCCGTGCCAGGCGCTCTAACCAGGACGTGCCTGCCATCGCTGAAACGATTAGTGCTGAGCACAATCGAGGCACCAACATCATGCACATCGCTCTCGAGCACCAGCAGGCAGTGCAGACTGGAGAGATTCCTGCTGAAAGCCTGGTACAGCATGAAATGGACAAGCATGGCAGTGAGAAAGAAGCAGTGATGGCAGCGGGAGTCTCACTGGGTCTCCTGCTCTTTGGCCTTATCGTGGCTGTGCTTTTTCTAATATTGCGGTCGCAGAGCAGACCAGAACAGGAGGTAACAAAGAGGTCAGAGAAGTCGGGACTGACCACCTCAGGCAGCATGCAGCCAGTTATGTTAAGGATTGGTTTTGAAGGCAGCAATGGCTCTGAAGTGTGACACCTACAGGATTCAGTACTGATCATTGTGTGCCATCTTGGACGCATCACAAAGCTGTGTATGTGCAATTTAACAAGTGCCTCAGAAAGATTCCGTCCTGTATAAAATCCAGCTGCATCCTAAACATCTGGATGAGTGGTTTGATTACCTGTGCTATTCTAGTATGAAAGCAAAGAAATGTATCATACTTTTTCAGAACAGGCCTCTACTGTGTGATCAAAATATAATTTGCCAATTAATGTTTTTTAAATGTTTATCCTAATTCAAAAGGACCAAGGACTGCAGTCTAATTTACTTTTATATCCCAATTGTTACATTTTGGCATATTTTATTAAATTATGGGGATACAGTATGTAATGGGTTACCTATTTAGAATAAGACAGAGGAACAGCTTAATAGGTAGATACATTATGGGATACTTAGGGAGGAACAATTAATAATAATGAACTTTAAAAAGGGGTAAAGTGAAAAAAATGAATAGGATAAAATTATTGGAATTTGCATTAATTTTCCATTTACAGTTTACAGTATGATCAATAATAAGTAGCAGAATAAATGTCAACACATGGTTACATTGTTAGTAGAGAGAATCCGCTGATTGTGCACGTATATATATATCAATCTGTACTGTATGAAACACTGAAAACCTGCTGTGAGTTGTTTACATAGCTGGCTGTAATGAGGCAGACACATATTTATGTTGACATAAAGTGTGCCATGTTAACAATGTCATCTCTTTTTTTCATTATCATGAGCTATGTATCTTATGTATATACTGCTGAACTTGGAGTGATATTACTGTATGTATTAAACATCTGAATAGTGTTGATCCAGCCTTATTTATTTCCTTTGGTGTTCTCAAGTATAATGTTAATGAGAGGTTTCTAGTATAATAAAACATTTTTTTTTAATTACTTATAACACACACATCTGCAAACTCGCACAAACAATTTTTACATTGCGATACAAAATAAATTGGTTAATTACAGTATGAATTGGTATATTTATACTGTAAACTATAAACTACAGTATAAATATACATTTGTGATATAGATTGCAGCCATGATGTACTATTTATTTGTACAAGAGATTTACTTGCAGGCCAGCAAGATTTTATCTGCCAATCATCAGAGGCTGACCTTGACACTAACACAGCACCACTGGAGAAAGCAGAAACCATCTCAGCCACCATCTCAGCCTTTCAAAAAGGTGCCACACTGAGCATGTGCAATATAGTTCACTGACCTACTGCCATTTGCAGCATAAAACAGTCTTTCAGCATTAAAATGTAAGTTGCCCTAAGTGCATGGGTCATTTTGCTGAATGGATTAGTTATAAGCATTATAAGGGTCTCCTCATACATATGTTTAGTTGCTTAACTTTAAAAGTCTTGTAAACCCAACAATTATTTGATAGCTTTTTTGTGTGCATTTTGAACTCATGCATGTTCAGGGTCACGGGATGTTTAGAGCCTACTGTATTTCAAGGCATGAGGTGGGGTACAGTCTGCATCGGGTGCCAATCCACTGCAGGGGGCACACACAAAATGTTTTTTAAATAAGAATGAATGAATGAAAAAAAAATCCTTAATAGAACAAGAGGCACATTCATGACATCAGCAACATTAAAACAGCATTATCAGAGCGATGACTATGACATCAGCGCGATGACGCTATATACTCGTGCACACACACACACACACACACTATGGGAAATTAAGAAATGCCAGCTTGTCTAATCTGCATGTCTTTGGACCGTACCATCAATGTAGAAAATTTTCTCAGAATGCCAGCACCATGATTGAACTGCACTGCACTGAAATAGTGGCCTTCCAAAAACTCCTTTAATGCCCCAAACAGATTAGGCATGAGGAAAATCTGACAAAGCATTTAGCAGGGGTAGCATCACTAATTTATTACACAAATATATTCTGTTTATGTAAAACCCAAGTAACAAGCTGATTTGTGTACATATGTGGGTATCACATATTCAATATAGTGAAGATATGGTTTATATTTTAAATATTACACTCTCTATTTCTACTTTTACATTAAAAATTATATTATTTTCAGTGTGTTAATAAAATTGTATTTAATATAAAGACATGAGGGGTAGCTCAAGACTTTTGCACCATTCCAATCACATCAGTCTGACTTTCATAGGTCTGTCACAACAACAATAATAATAATAATAATAATAATAATGTAAAACTGTTACTGCTAACACAAACAACATGCTAAACAAATTGTATGTAATAGTAAATACTACGATGCTGTTTTATTTACTTTTTGTGTCCTACGTCATCAGTTCCTGTGCACTGCACTCTCGCGTGCGCGCGTGTCCTACTTTCCTGTGCACTCTACAGGAAGCTGCTCGCTCAGTGACATGGCTGCCGCTGCAGATAAAAAGGGGGAATTACAAAAAGAACTGGTTTGTGCTATTTGCCTGGATTATTTTGATGATCCAGTCATTTTAAAATGCGGTCACAACTTCTGCCGCATGTGCATTTTAATGCACTGGGAGGAAAACGGAGGAGACGACATCGGCTACCAGTGTCCAGAGTGCCGGATGGTGGGTTTTGTTTTCGTGTCCTTCGCACTGGACTGGTAGTTAACTGAGCGTTTGCGCTAATTCTCCGCCTGGCTAAATCACTAAGCTAACGGTAATGAACTGTGACGTAAAAGGTAACTTTAACCGTCCTCATTAAGGTTACTGTTCCATCAGTGCACCTCAGCAAAGCTTTAAAATTCAATAAAATAACTGTCACATATATTTATCACAGGTCTATAGCATTTTTAAAATTATATATAATTCATGTATTTATTACAGGTCTATAGCATTTTTAAAAATTATATATGTCATATTTATTACAGGTCATTTATTTATAGACTAGCCTTCTTACTACCATGGAATAAGGCTGCATTTCTGCTACTGTACATAAACAACACATAGAGAATTAGATATCTTTAGCTAACTTACTGGACAATTAGCTGTTGCTGCAGATGCTGCTAATGTCTTTAAAATCTGCACGTGGGCTGTTTTAGTGATTTGCCAATTACACACAAAAACATCATCAGTCTATCCATTCATCTTGGACCCTCTTTAATTCAATGATGGTCTGTGGAGGCCAAAGATGATCATTGTATTTATTCCCATTCCAACGCTCATGTGCATTTACACACTACGGGCAATTTGGGCACCTAGCCTGCATGTCAGGGACTGTGGGAGGAAACTGGAGCACCTGGGGAAACCCACCATGCACAGGGATGTCTTGCGAGCTTCACAGACCCGAGGTGGGAATCGAACTCATAAAGGTGCAAGGCGACAGTGTTCCCCACTACGCCACTGTGCCAACACATGAAAACATGTACCATGCAATTTCACATCAAAATATCCAAAATAATATATATTTTTAAACACAACCCAGTTCCGTCCAATGACATTTTAATGCCTTTTAACAAAAAACACAAGAAATAAAGCCATAATGATTAATCCAAAGACGGCAAAGGCAAGGAAAACCTTCATGAGGACAACATGAGGAAGAAACCGTCAGAGGAATCTGATTCAAAATGAAACCCGTCCTTTTCTGACTTGAGACGCATAGTGGAATTATTTCTTCCTTATATTTTTTTTACAGCTTAGTACTATAAAATCAAACAGCAGTGAGTATTCTCAAAGCTATGCTAACGAAATTATTGTGAATAGAAACGATTCTCATGTGCATAGACTGTTTTGGGAAGAACAGATCTACTTGGTATCAAAATGTGGGAACCAGCCACAGCAGCAGAAAGTGAGTGCAGAAATCCCAAGAAAAAATAGAGATTCAAGATGCATCATGCCAGTCCCAAGGCAGAGAGAAGCCACAGCAGTAGATGTGTCAGGATCTGGCTTTGGCATCATGGGAGGCAGTAAAGCATTCATCCAGTGATTTAGTGATTGAAAGTTCAAATCCTGGGAACACCACAGCCAACTAAGCTTGGGAGCCAAGAATGTAAAATTGGCTCAGGGGTTTGGGAGGGAGGATGGGCCTGCTCTCTTTTCCATGTCAGTCACAGTCAGACTAGTGAATCATGGGCATCAATGGGCTCAAGCTTGCACATGGGGACTGAAGACTGCCTTGTGGCACAACATGAGCAGCAGTTCAAAATCATGCAGAAGATGCATAATCTTTCCTTGAAACAAGTCTAGAACTGTGGCTGTCTTTCTGAAAAACTATGGATGTTTGACATCTATCACTCCATAAACATAATGCACAAGGAGAAATCTTAATTGTCTGCTCATGTATGTATTAATCTAGCAGTGTTTGCTTCACAGGTGTTTGGAAAAATGAGCTTCACGAAGAACTATCTGGTGAAGAACCTGGTGGATAAACTGAGTGAGTTTGATTGTCTAAAGACGTGCAAACCTCCTGCACCAGCCAAACCGGCTAAAACAGATGGGAAATGTGAGAGGCACCATGAGGAGCTAAAACTCTACTGCCATACAGACAGGAAGCCCATCTGTGTGGTGTGCAGAGAGTCGAGAGATCATAGGTAAAGAGTGATAAGCTGTAGTTTTATTTTTAAAACCAGATCTGGTTCTGACACATTTGGCTGAATGATGAACAAAGCTCAGTGTCAATCTAGGATGGGAGTGAGAGAGGGAGAACATAGAGGGTGACTGAGAAAAAGAGGGGATGGACAGAGCAGTGAAACTAGAAGAAATGCAGCATTTGGCTTTGTGATTGTCTTTACATCTGGTATGCAAGGAGACTTTTTATTTGTACTGGTTTAGTATCATGGAAATAGCTCCACTGATGAGTAGGTTATTAATTTAATATAGATCACTGCCATAACAATAGCATTAATAATTGAAGCCAGGGTGCATGACTGCAGAATGACTACAGTTCCCCCAATACTAATGCTCTTTGAGAGAAAGCTCTAACAGTCATGCAGCGCATCTTTAAGCAGCAGAACTGGATTGTGAGATAAAGCTAATTTTCATCTACCTGTAAAATTTGATTATAATAACATTCTCACAGGTTTGGATTTTACACAATGCATGTTTTTAATGGTCTTTGCATTATATCATGATATATTAAATGGCTTTTAGACTCCATGATGTTGCTCCTGTACCTGAGGTTGTTGAGGACATGAAGGTAAGCTGTCACACCAGACATTGTGTGTCGGTTTCTAATGATAATGATCAGAAATCATGTTAATAGTTCTGACTGGTCCATTTCTTTCTTTTGGACACAGGGAGGCCTAAAGCTGAGGCTCATCAAACTGAACTGGCAGAAGTCCATGTGTGGCCGAGTCAAAGCCACGGATGAGCAAGCCAGAGCAGATGTGAAAGTATGTAAGAAGTAATCATGCTGCCCCATATCACGGTTTTTGAAATGTCGCATGTTCTCCTCGAGTCCGTGTTGGTTTTCTACGAGTTCGCTAGGTTCCTCTGACTGTCGAAAAACATGCACATAGGCTGATTGTACATGTGTGTGGTGAAGTGTGTGAATTTGCCCTGCGATGGAATGCCAGCCCATCTGTTGCGAATTCTCCCATTTTACAAACAGTGTATCTGTATCTACAGTGAGAGAAAATAAGGATTTAGAATGAACTGCTTCCAGTGCTTTGTCAATTTGCAGTGTACATTTTACACACAGACCTTCTGCAGACTTTTTCTTGTAGATACGAACAAGACAGCATATATACATAATCATGGAACCATACAGTATGTTTATAGAGAAAATTGAAAGAGGAAAAAGTATGGTGGTGGAAATCAATCGGTTGGCTAATGCCATCTCTGTGGTGAATCAGATGTGGTGAATCAGTTTAGCAGATGTACTTTGTTCATTTCCACACAGCTAAAGAAGCAGGCTCTGAAGGAGAAGATCGAGGATGATGTGGGAGCACTGGTGCAGTTCCTGCTGGATGAGAAGGACAGACTGTTAGAGAGGTTGGAGGCTGAGGAAGCAGCTACTATAGCACTGATTGATGAGAATCTTAAAATGGTGGAAAGCGAGGCAGCTAAAGTGGACAAGGCTATTTCTGAAATTCAGAATCAGCTCAGCGAGGTAACAAACTTTGAGGTATGTCTCGTGTTTTTATACCTGCATGCATGATGTTTTATGTAGTTTTTAATTCCTTACGGTTCATTGCTTATGGATGTCTTTCAGAGCATCAGCAAAGCATATTCAAGGTATGTAAACAACTGTATGTTGAAACAAAGTTGCAGTTTAGGTTTATTATTGTATTTCATTATTTATTATTATTGCGGTGCTGTCTTCTTGATTTGTAGCCCAAGTCATGTTAACCTCACAGTACAGGCAGTGAACTGTCCGCCTGATTTCACCGAGTTCACGGGACCATTTCAGCTCATCTTGTGGAAGAAGATGATGCATGTGTTACACACAAGTAAGTAGGGATGGGAATCACCAGGGGCTGCCCGATACGATATAACGATACCTAGGTTCCGATTTGATTTGTATTGCGATTCTGACAGTGTCACTATTTTAATAAATATCCCAATTAAATCCCAATTTTAATCCCAATTAAAAATAAATATCCCACACAGGACACTGTGCTTGTCTGCCAACAAGTGAATGGTTTAGAGACACCTAGAGGATTATAGAGGAACTGCAACATTTTATCACATCAAATGCAAACAAATAATTTTTTTAAAACAATTTTGGAGTCAGTGACGCAGAAGAATGGCGATATTGAATTGAATTTGAGATTGAATTTTTGTTGTTTTTCCTCTCTAAAAGTAAGTAAAGAGCACTGTCCTTCAGTCATAGCCTAATATTTATCAAATGAGTTCAGAAACACCAGAACACACCTGACCAGTTTTATTTAAAAATCCTGTCCAACAAAAACATTTAAAAAATGTAAAATATTAATTAAAAAAACTAAGTACAGAACATGGCAAATGAATCAAACATTGACTCATCACTATGAGCGTTTGTAATTTCATTCCAAAATGATGCATGTTTGAAGTTCAGTACAGTACAACAGCCAATCTAATATTAGTCACTCAGGCCTGTAAAAAAAAAAAAAAAAGTGTCTATCATTGTCATTTTTGAGCATTACGTCTGATAAGCATATATTTTGTCTGCTTTTCATTGAGGCATCCATGTTTTTGATTTATTTTCTTCCATTCCGCATGTTGCATGTACAGTACAGTATCATGGTGGGTGGTGGGTACATTATTACTTGTATAAAAGTCATCACTGCAGATTGCACAGCATCAGGACTGGAGCACTATTCGTATCCTCAATACTCCTAAAAAGACAAACAGCTCATGTGTTCTTAAGCCCATCCCTGCTCTAGATTATATGTTTGTACAATTTTCAGTCACAGGACCAGGTGCAGAGAGAGAGAGAGAGAGAGAGAGACGATGGAGGAAGGACAGTTGATTGCTTCTATAACATAAACAATAACAGGAACTCATCTCATGGACAGTCAATTCTTTAAAATATATTAATGCATTGTATTTTATTATATTTAATATTTAAATGTAACCATTATATTGCTTTTTAAAAGTGTGATGTGTTACTCTTGTGTTAGTATTAAATTAAAAACACAAGAGTAAAACACTGTCCCATGCTGTTACATAAAATAATCTACCTCACCCTGTATTTGTAAAATCATAGCCCTACATAAATCATTTTAAAAAAACATAATCATGAACAAATTAAAAAAGGTGATGATAGTTAATAGTGATGCTCCGATCATGATCGGCCGATATTGGCTAAAAACAGCTTGATCGACGAACCCCAAAAGCGCAGATCAAAAAAGCTGATCACTTGACGGATATTACTTGCACGACTTTTTCACACGTGCTGCATATGGCGTTATATTCCTGCCACAATTCTGAGCGTGTGGTTTGACATTTTGAGAGC
>JAOTQY010000008.1:8371203-8382965 GCA_026413445.1 Dolichallabes microphthalmus
ATGTATTTAATTATTGGAAGCGTTAGAATTTGTACATTATTTCATAATTTTGTCTGGCTGCTTACATAATTTCTAAAAATAAATAAATCAGACATTACAATGAAACGGTTACTCAGTACTTGAGTAGTCTTTTCTACTAAACTGTTTAGTCTCCAGATGTGGCAGGTTCAGACATTTCCCTATTCATATCTGCACAATGAGTTTAGTAAAGGGTGGAGGCTTAACCACTGACATCTACACACTGCAGGCTAAGCCTATGAAAATCCAGTTCAAATGATTAGAATAGAAAATTAATAAGTAAATGAACAGCTCTTGCTACTGGGTTCATACAAGGTTCATGGCAGCTGAAGAGATGAACAAACAAAACAAAAACGTTATTTTAAAAGCCTCAATAGGTTTGTAACGTGAATTGTTCCATTAGCACCTGACATACTGTACACTTAACATACAGTAGAGGTGAAGAGGTTAAGAAATTGGAATTTTGAGTTTTAATATTTAAATATACACAAATAGTACAAACTGAAGAGGAAAAACAACCCTTTGATGATCTCAGATAATGTAGCCATGTTAATTAGGTATTATATAATTTACCTACTTCTGCTGTCCTCAGCACAATATCGCGATAAAAATTATGTAGACACAATATCAGTTAAGGAAAAGTCCATTCCAAACTTCAGTATGAGTTGAATATTGAAAGAGATGCATACCTGTAGTTCTTGCAAGTCGTGGAAGAAAGGCTGTTCTCAGAAAAGAAAAATGTTTACTTTAAAATTGCTTTTGGTGTCTACAGTACAAACAAATATTGCCCTCTGCAAATGTCAGAACATGACCAAGTTATCAACTCAACATGTGTTTATGAGCCACAGCTACACAAACTAATTAGTTATAACACAACTACCCACCCCAACCACATCCTGATAAACATCCAATAACTTTTCTATACACACAATGAGTGTTATATGGATAGGAATCAGACGCTTAGCCTACATTTACATTTCTCTTAAGAAGAATTTTCATAAGAGATTTGTGTTGGCACCACATCTCCCTAGAGGAAACAAACAGAGGCTGCACTATGCAATCGTTTATATGCACAGCTCTACCACCACTTGCTGAGGAAGTTGTTGTTCAATTAGAGAAGGTATGCCAGTTTCTTGTCATTCAGAGAAACTTTACCTCTTAAACACTGAAACACCAGATACTTAAAGTATAGAAATAATAAAAAAAGTCAGCATGGCTGCTTGAAGTCATCTGACAAGTTTTAGGAATGTCACAAAATATTAATGTTTTAAAAATGACCGCGAGAACAACATGCAAACACACGCACCAAAAAAAGAAAAAGAAAAAGAAAAATACAGTTTCCAAGCATGGATCAAAATACCTGCTCTAGTTTGCTCTTGGCAAAATAATTAATGGATGCCAAACTACATACCAAACCACATTTTATTCATGAATGGAAGACATGACCAGAGACAGACAGTTCCCTATGTACTACTGTGTTAGACCGCGTTGAATCACGCACATGCATGCAAATCACACATGCACAGCAGACAGAGAGACTGCAATACAAAATGTAACAAACTACATACATAAAAATGTAACAGCTTGTGATAAAAATGACCTGACGGAGAGTAAATAAAGGCAGGGTTTCAGGCTGGGAGAAAATATTGCCTCAATAAACAGGCATGAGTACTGACATGGTAGCACCCACAGGCAGCATTTCACACACTCCCTACATACATGGTCGAAGCAGGGGCCAGGAGTATTGTGTGTTTTCCAAGAGGAACATTGCATCATACACACCCTACGGTTCTACCTCCTCTCCCTCTGTTGTCTTACATAAGTGGATTTTGGTTTTATGTTATGGCTGAGTATCAGTGAAGGATACTGACTGCAAGCTTAAAAGCCAGACGCTTGTGTAAATTATTCATATCAAACCTTATACAGGCGAAAGAAAGGATGAGGCGGATTGCAGGAAGAGATGAAAGAAAATGAGCAGAGATCGATAACTGCACCATGGTATAATATACGAGAAACAAGGGGAGCTCCCCAGTGCAGGACTCACGTGAGCGTTTGCAGAAAGAAAGCAAGGATGGAGGGGTAAAGAGAGAGATCAGGTTAGCATCAACAAAGGCTTCCAAACATAAATAGAGTTCTGTCCATCCTTACGCAGTCACATCCCAGAAAGCATTCAAAAAGCCCAATAGAAACAGCAAGGAATAAGAAGAGAGGAAAAGAGCTGCAAGAATAAGAGCAGAGTGGGAAAGCAAAGAGAAGGGCGTGAGCCAATGTGAGTGTGTGCATGTGAACAAGAGCGAGAGTGAGAGAGACGGAGGGAGGGAGTAACGTGAGTGATGGTGGGAGCGTACTGAATGAGGAAGTGAGGAGGGGGCTGTAAAAAGCAGATGCAAGGTGCAGAGAAACCATAATGGCAAAGACTGGAGAGTGAGAGAGGGGGCTCATGATCGAATATGAAACAATACTGTACTATAGAGAACTCTGCTCATGTGCAAATCTTTACAAATATGAAAAAGCCAGGTTATAGATTAGAATTTAGAAACTTCCAAAAGAAAGTCACGCAAAACGTATTACGTGATAAATCAATGGCTCTCCTTGTGTGATGAAAGCTGATGGCATTGAAGATCATGTGAGTCACATTGTGAAAGACTCTTTTGTTTGCAGCAGGCTTGAAGAGGGAGGGTCACTTATTAGCATGCATATTCAGACTTCAAGGGAGAGATTTTGTAGCCAGAACGAAAAAGATCTGAGCAAGATAAGGAGGTTTTCTGATGTGAGAGATACTGAATAGTGATCATGTAAAGTACATACTGTAAGCATCAGCATGGGTCAAAGATAAGGGGTTGCTTGAACTCTTTATAGACAAGCTAAAAATAAATCACCTGCATCTAGTGTGGAAAGGTTTGTATAAAGCAGCACAGATGAGAATATGATAATAATAATAAAAAAAAAAACTGTATGAGGTTAGAGTGCAAAGCTTTGCCAATAAAGAACAAGAATGGAAGATGGTATGGAGATAGAAGAAAGTGGGCGGAGCAAAGACTGATGCATGGATTTGATTGCATGAGCAAAGTTTGTTGCCATAGAGACTGCATCCAGTGCAGTGGAGCTCAGATGGCTGCTTGTCCCATGTCCCTCCCATTTAACCGCTCCCTCCCAGGAATCCTCATTTAACTCCTCTGTCACTTTGCAGTTGGGAGAAAAATCTCATACTAGGGGAGCAAAGATGCACTACAGTCCTGGAACGTTACACAGTAATTGCCGCACAGTGACATCCAACAACACAGTGACATCCAACAACCCAGTGAGTGAGTGACAGTGAATCTGCACAGAAGCAAAACAACACTACAACACATTTTCCAAACATTAATTCCTGCAAACCTTCTTCTCAATTTGAAGACGAACGTCCTCGACGAAACACTACAAATCAGAAGAGCTATGGATATTCTACCATGCTGTTTTTATTGGTGTAATGACAATTCCAGTCTATGAGTCACATGCATATTAATGTGTGGTTGAGTTAATAACTACAGTCTAGTGGCCCTATAACATAATGCAAGTTTCCTAATTAATAATCATCTGGCACTCACTCAGGTGTGTCTGACTTTAGTACTTGCATATACTTGCCATCTTTCTGATGCGTCTTCGTTATTTCAACCTTCACTTGCAGTGACAACGATGTACCATATATTAAATATTGCCATGAACAGCTATTAATGCAAATTCAACATCTTCAATATATCATCTTCTTTGAGCATTTGAAAATGCCTGTTTATTTGTTACACACTTTGAATTTGAGCTAAAAGTATTTGTCACATGTTGATTGCTTCATTTTAAAATCTATAGTGGTAGGGTGCAGAGACAAAAATACTTAAAATAAATAAGTGATACTGTCCAAATACACATAGTCAGCCAAACATTTCAATGAATTATGATTTGTCCAGTGAGTTTTGACAATCATTATTTAGTTCATAGCGTTCACTGACTTATTTTTCTCATAGTTTGAAAAAAAAAAAACACATTTTCCAGTACAGTACACCAAAAAATAAAAGTTATATAGGATATTAGTATTTTTTTTTTTTTGGTGTACTGTATAGAAAAAAATGTGTTAATAGATTTGTTTAATATCATCAAGGACCAAATTTAATATTTATCCGTCCATTCTCTATACAGCACTGCCTCTCGTCTGTAAAGCCATTGAGGAAAAACACAACACTCACACAATACAGGCACTTTGGAAATGAAATGAAATCAGAATACAAGGAGGTAAAAAAAAAGAATAAAACAACTGCAAAACATGTGGTTAAACCTTTAAAACCTTGTGTTTTGTTAATCAGTCAAATTCACAACAAATCAATCTATCAATCTTGTGACCAATCAGAATTTAGAATTTACCTGTGTGTATATGTACAGTAGTTATAAAGAGTGTCATTTCAGCTTTGTCTCTACAGAAAATCATCTGCACACATTAATCGCCGCATATTTAGACTTAACTTTGTAGGGCACCAACGAAAATTCAGACATTGTGATTCTTTAGCAAAATGGTAATTTAAAATGAATTAGCTTAGCACTTTTAGTCCACATTAAAAGACATGTATAAAACTAAATTAACAGATTGTTATTCTTCGCATTCATTTTTAGTAAACATTTTATCCTGATAAGGGTCTCAGGGGAGCCAAGGCCTTTTTCAGAAACACTAGATGTAATGGCTGATTGGTCTATGTGTATGGCATTAGATTCCTGTCACAATTCTGAGCGCGTGGTTTGACATTTTGAGAGCAGACAAAGCACTCTATGCGCGTGCAATGTCTCCACTGCGTGCTCAACAGCTCGATTCTGCGCCTGCAGTGTCTTCCCTGCTCGCTCAACGTGTTCTCTGCACACACGCGACTTCTCGACTCTGTCTGCAACATTTTTCTGTGCGCGCTCGACTCTGCCTGTACGCTCGCTCAACATTGTCCAGCGTTACAACACTGTCACAAAACCAGCCAATCACAGACTTCCACACACTACTTCTGATTGGCTGTTTCTCGTCCAATCAAGTGGCATTACTATCAACCGCTTAACGGAAGCGTTGTAAATAAAGATTTATAAGTAAAGCGACCAAGTTGTCCAATTTGAATTTTAGTCGTTTAGTAGTTTTATTTACTTATTAAATAAAAAATAAATACTATATTTGTTTATAATATTTATAAATAAATACAGCTTTATTTACATTGCTTCCCTTATATAATTTCCTTTCATTTGTGTATAATTATATATAATATAATTTTTATTTTCTTATAATTGTCTTGATTTTGTAAAGCTGCTTTGAGACAATGACCATTTTAAAAGCACTATACAAATGACAGTATGCGTTATGCGGGCGATATTGCCAGCTGATAGAGAAGGAACAGCCAAACAGCAGTAGTGTGTGGATGTCTGTGATTGGCTGGTTTTGTGACAGTGTTGTAACGCTGGCATGCAGGCGGAGTCGAGCGCGCACAGAATCGAGAACTCGCGCGTGTGCGGAGAACACGTTGAGCGAGCAGGGAAGACACTGCAGGCGCAGAATCGAGCTGTTGGACGCGCAGGGGAGACATTGCACGTGCATAGGGTGCTTTGTCTGCTCTTAAAATGTCAAACCACGCACTCAGAATTGTGACAGGAATATAACGCCATATATATGCGTGATGGAAGACAGCACCACAGGATTATATATACACATACTGTACATGTAATCAGCTATAACATAAGACAAAACAAAACATTAAGCCCAATATTGTGTAGGTTCATTTTGTTCCACAGGAGCGGCTCTGGCCCCCTAAGGTCTGACTTCACAAGACCTCTGGGGTTGTACTGCATTTCATCGTCTTTGTGTATGTACTTTGCATTTGCACAATGACAATGAAGTTGAATCTAATCTGTGACACCACAAAGACATGGCCAGCATTGATTTTTTTTTTTTTTTAGCAATTTGTGCTACATTAGCTTTTCTGTAGGATTGGACTCCTCATCCTGGCTTTTTGTACCCGTAGGAATAAATGAGCCTTAGGTGCTATGATCCTTACTGGCATACAACTGAAATTGACTAAAATTAATTTTATTCAGTTTACTTGGCACTGGTGTTAGTGTTGTGGGTGAGATGTTCAAGTGTATTTGAATAGTGTGAGGAAACTTGAAAAGAACTTAGAGAATGGAGTGCCAACACTAAGCACTGCGCCACCCACATGGTGGCACTAATGAATTTTCAAGACAAAACTTACCTAGCCATTATGATATCTCTGTCAAGGATCACATGTGAACATAAATTGTAGTAAGCTCTTGAAGAGACCTGTGCACAAAATTTACACAAAATTGAAATGAACATGGAACATTGATACCAAGGCACAAATGACAGAACAGAAAAAAATTATTTAATGATAAAATTGCAAGAAATCTTAAGCAACAAATAAATATTAAGTGAAAATGAGTATTAATATTTTATGGGAAAAAAAAAATCAATAACCTGGTTGCATGTGTGAACATCCTATAATTGGGCCTGTGAACTAATAACATTTAGAGTCAAAAATAATTGGCATACATCAGTGTTGCACTGGGCAGTGGTGGCTCAGGCAATTGAGGCTATGGGTTGCTAATCATAGGGTCAATGGTTTGAGCTCCACCAACACCATTGCTGCTGGTCCTTAAACCTATGCCCATATACTGTATAATACCCCAGATTGAATGATGAATATCAGCTTCAAAACAAATGGGTGGGGGTTGCAGTAGGAAGGGCATCTGGCATAAAACTTGTGAATGATGTCACAATGATCATATTCAGTGTGGTCACACCGAGAAAGGAAATATCCAGAGTTTAAAAAAAAAAGAAAGCCATGCTTTCGATTAACCCCAAATAAAGTCCAGCTGTTTCTGTAGGAGGCTTCTTAAGGACATATAGGTTTCATCTGACTGCTGAAGGCCTTCATCAGATGGAGTAAATAGAGCACCGCAGAAAAAAAAAATTGGACAAAACAAAAACTTATCACGCTAACGGACAAGAGTCCTACAGTAACAATAAAGATGAAAAAAAAGAAGTAAAGGAATAAATGGCATGATCTGGTCACTTCCTGCAGACAATGATAATCAAATATTCTAAGCAGGTATTCGGTCTCAATTTTAATCCCTTCTGGGCCATGGGGTAAAGAAGCCAGATGCAAGTCGTTTCCGTACACCATCAAATTCGCCCTAAACCACGTGACAATGTGTGTTACAGAATAATACCTTAAAAGTTAATAAAAGATATGTTTGGCTCCAAACCAACTAATCGCCCAAGACAACCACACCTATTGTCACGCCTTGTATAATCATGGATTGCATCATGGATAGCCCCAAATAAGGCTATCCATTTTGGCACAAAAACTGCAGACATCTATTAGACAGGTGATGACGAAAAAGTTGACCTTCCAACATGATAGCAACCCAAAGCAGAAATACTAGTCAACACAATGGCTTTAAAACAAAAGCAATGACTTGGAATTGCTCAGTCAATGCTCAGACCCAAATCCTTTTAAACCTCTGATCTGAAGAGATATGCACAGGAGAAACCCTTCACATGTTGTTTGATCAGGAGCCGTTTTGCAATCTTTATACTATGTACAAGTGCACCTTTAGCTTGTAATAGAATAGATTTTTTTTCTTTGTCTAAAATATTTTTTAATAATAATAATAATAAATTATATTATATTATATAACAAAACATACAGTACCTGTATATTATATTATATTTTTCAATTAATGAAAGTGTGTAATTTTAACAGACGTGTGTAGACTTTTAAATACCCACCAGCATCAACATTATGTACAGTATGAAGCAACAGCTGGACCCCAAATTGTATTCAGTGGGGGAAAAAAAGTGCAGGAATGCTGTAGTCGAGTGTATGATTAACGTCATGTGACATGTACAGACGTAGATATGCGAGTTGATATTTATGGCTGTTTATGTTATGATAGTTTGTCTGTACCAGCCCAAATTAAAAACAGTCAAGGCCACATCCTTGCTTGCCATATGGGCCAGTCGTGGTTCAGCCCTTCAGAACGCTTCTTTCTCGAACTGGAAGACAGGTGTGGTAATCCTTACAGTGTATTTGCCATGTGTTTTGCATGGCTTTGAAGAGAGTGAATACATTTGTTTTTATTTTGAGTTTCAAAATAGGATTCAGCTTACCTCCCCTATAGAAGTTGCTGATTTTACAGCTCAAGTTTACTCAAACAGCAAGACTCACCAGTCTAGTACAGTAGACATGAAGAAAAGTTTTGTGTACAATTATTTTAGCAATTTTCGTAAAGAATAAATTTTGCATATTTAAAATATATATATATATTTCAACATGCCAACATTGATTTTATTACACTGTCAAGGTCTAAAGCCAAGCAGTTTATTAGCCATGTTAATAATGAATGATTTTCTTCAGCAACTTTCTACTCACTCTCTCCGCATTAACACATCATCCAGCTCAACACAGCTATATGACAGATCAACTATCAGCATATACAGTACATAAAAGATAAATAATTTAAAACCTAAAAATCTTTAAAAATGCGAAATAATTTCCTCACCTTTAACTGTAGCAGGAAATTCAGTGAGAAACATATAGAAAACAAGCTCTTCTTACTTAAAAGTCCTCCAAGTCACCTTTTCGAGTGATTCCTCTGTCTCAAGTTTCTTCCTCTCTGATGTAGCTCAAGTTTCTTATGTCTGCCTCCACCCCCTGACGCACGCACATGAACACACACATGCACACACTATTCCAAGCAAGACACTTTCTAAAAGCCTTAACATTATAGGCAGTTGAAGTTTAAAAGGTCTTTCACTAAAAGTTAAAAAAAAAAAAAAAAAAAAAAAAAAGGTGTACAAATACCACAAGTAAGAAAATTGCTTTAAGACAACGATCATCTAATCAACTTCAGCTACACATAAAGTACTCTAGCAGTGGTTAAATACATTCTTTCTATAGCTACATGTAAAAAATATTTAGGAAGTCTAAGGAAAATTAGCGTCATCTCCATGTCTTCAATCTATTCAGTGGAAGTGAACTAGTCTGTGTCTGAAGTTTAATGAAAGAAGAGTCTGTGTGGGGCTACTTTCTTTTCTAAACGGGTATTATTTCACTGTACCACTAGCCAAATAAGATCAGGCTGTAAACACCTTCGTCACCAAGGCAACACGACAAACACTCTGTTTAAATGTCACAACAGCAAAAAGATATAAAATAAAATAATAGAAATAAAAAGACAGAAACAGTAAGATTACAGATACATTAACCTGTTGAGAACCTAGTGTGAGCAAAGCACCACCCACAGTGTGGAATGATATAATACTTTAGACAAAAACAAACAAACCAAATACAACAACAATAAAAACAGCTATTAAGACCTGGTTAAAATATAGCTACTGTACTTGGAGGACAAGACCTACTGTACGGTGTTCTTGAATTGATATATATACAGTATACTGTATATATAAATAAAAAATCTGTGAGCGGGAAAGATGTGTAAAAAAAATAATGTTTCAAATATTAAGGTGGAATGTCACACTTTATTATATGAAAATGTACACAACAAAGACAAAAATAGAGCGACATGCAAGTGTTAAGGAGTGCTGGGGATGGACCCTCAACAGGAAATTTAAAGTGCATCAAATCCACAGAACTAAAACATAAAATTGTTTAAGAATTTAAACAATTCAATTAAGATCACTAATGGAATACAAATAAATAATAACCACTTTTGTGGGAAGGATCGATTTACTGTAGAGCCACAACGACCACAACTCCAAAACAAGTCCATATTTGTCTTGGGCGACAGTGGTCATTGGGCAATGCACAAGAGCACACAGTGCTAAATATTTTTAAAAACTGGAAAAAAATAAATAAATAAAACTACACAAAAACAAGATAGAGTAAAAATGTAAAGGTTCCTGCTCTGCATTATTCTCCAACAGAAGCAGGCCTTCCTCTCTCCCCAAATCGCTGGAAGAAGGACATCAGTGCAGATGGCTCTTGGCATTTGGGTTCTCGTCTATGGCGTCTTGGGAAGAGAGCCCTGAAATGAAAACTGGGCATGGATTCAGGGGTTTCACCCACTGATGCAGACCTTAACAGAGCACCCTGAATCGATGTGCCTTTTAATGGAGAATCTCGAACACCCACAAGACTAATCACAGAGGTAGACACGCTATGCTCATATGACCTGCACATGTGTGCCAAAAGAGGGCCCTTTAAGGGTGTATCAGGCAATGCCCAAACTCCATCATCCAATTCTTCATCTTTAATTGAACCAATGGAATGCCTGCGACGCTGCATGGGTGAGGGTGAGGCGTGAGGACTGAGGACAGTCCAAGGTGATCCAAAGCCATTCTGAAGGGCCAAATCCATCTCTTTTCCTCCTCTGTGATAAGGGGAGGAGACATTTGGAACATTTAGGTGCGGTGCAGCTAAAACAGGGCACCTAATCTGACATGGCTGCTTCTGGGAAATCTCTTCTTGATCTTCCTTTTCATTCTTCTCGTCATCATTCTCAAAACCATTTTGGCTTACAAGAATGCTCTTGCTGCGACTTGTTTTGCTGCTCTTTGGAGTTGCTTTTTCTTCTATGGATGGAGATCTTTGTGAGTCGGCTGGTGTAATCGCTACATTCACATGACCGCATATACTTTCAGTGTTTAAGTATTGCTCTTCATCCTGTTTTTCAGGATAAGAGACAGGAATCTCTGCTTTTTCTGGGCTACCCTGGATTATCTGACAACTCTTATCTTGCTCCTCAGTGTGAGTCATCTCATTTTGTTCCATCTTGGCAGGAAGTTCAAGGGTTATTTGGAAGCTCTGTTCCTGCTCTTGAAGTAAAACACTCGTGTCCATTGTGTTCACATGACCAGAAGTATTCAGAGCTATAGGAGACCTCCCAGCCAGTAGGTTGTTTTTGTCCAGCATCTGTGTAGAACTTGCTTTGTTGGATGAGGGCTGTCTTCTGCGGGTTGGCCGATTGCTGAGGAAGCTGGTGAGGACAGACTCCAGGGCTTCATTTTCTGATTTTTGAGAGGATTTTCTAGAGCAGGAGGCGATAGTACGCCGCTGGACTACCCGGCTGAGTGTCTCTCTTTCCCTCTGCTGTCTTCGGCGCCTCTCCACTGCCTCTCGTTCTGCATTTTCCTGTTCAGCACACACACACACACGCAAAAAATATAATGTTGCATAATGTAATAATCTTATCCCTGACAGATTGCAAAATTATCCCATATGTTGGTTAATATGGCAATTTTGAACATCCACTGTATTTAATAATAGAAAGGTTTTGTTTGTACATTGGTCAGAACTCGCTCTCTCAATTATATCTTTACATTACATACATCTGAAGACCCGAAACTGTTTAAAAAGTATGCATGTAATTCCTGATCGATTTCATCACAGCATCATGAAAATATTAAGGCAGTTGTCTGAAGGTAAACCTGCACCATAAATGAGATCAAAACGTTAAGTACAGTAGAAATGAAGTTATGAGCAGATATGTGCCAGATAATGTCACAGCATCTACTGCTTTTTTCAACCAATATAGAACCTTTTTCCTTGAGTATGTGGAAGACACAGGAATGACAGTAATACATCTTCAAGTCAGCAAAATGCTCAACACACACTTACAAGAATTACATACACAGGGCTGATAGTGGAAAAATTTCCTGAGCCTGAACTTTTTTTCCTTGCCCCCGAGGTGAGTAGGGGTGGGGGTACTAT
>JAOTQY010000008.1:8402544-8425833 GCA_026413445.1 Dolichallabes microphthalmus
ACACACACACACACACACACACACAAAACAAACCGTATAAATCAATTGTGTACTCATTCATAAGCTACTGTATGTATGTCTACAGTAAATTTAATTTAAAAAGATTTTAAAACACCCCATCTTATGTGAAAGAGGGAAATTCGACTTCACCAATATGAAACCGATTATAATTCCCACCCTACCATGGGGGAAAAACTCTCCACTTTATCCTCCCTTAAGTCTCACTGCAAGGGTGCTGCTACTTCCCACAGTTATGGTCACATGCTTTGATGTGTTTTATAATGACTATCATTTAGAAAGTTATGAGAATGCAACATAAACGCACAACAATAGCAGATAAAGTAATTGCACTTGTAAAAACATTTTATGGTATAGTGTTTTACAGCTACATTGTCTACATTTCTATTCCATTTTAGACCAATAGCAGCGCTGTACTGTACCTTGCATTCTCATACATCTTGATGGTCATGAGCGTGTCCTCCATGGTCTTGTTGACCAGTGTGTTGATGCTGGATACGAAAAAGTTGATGGCACCCAGCAGGGTCTCCCCGTTCTTACACAAGAGTTTTTGAGTTTCAGCATTGTAGCCAAATTCATCCTAGAAGCGGAGGAACACAACGCTCAAACACTGTTTTCCCCAAATGGCCAACATTTACTGTATATGTATATTTTCACAATCTATACTAAGAATAAAATAATCAGGAAAAACAACAGTGTAAATGCAAATAAAAATTCAATCCTAAGTGACTTAACCTGCACTTAACATCTGATACACGTTTATTTCAGTTCTCTTATTACTTGTACATATTGTACATTTTAGACCTAAGCTTCTATATATTTGTAAAATTTTCTTTTATTTCATATTTTAGTTTCTTTCTTTGAATTCTCCATTTTCCACATGACTGTGTATGTGACAAACAAAATTTGAATTTGACTGATCTAATAAATCACAGCATATCCAAATGAGGAAATGACCGAGGCCGCTGGTGGTGAATGCAGCTCACCCGTAGCTCTGGAGATTTCTGGCTGAGGTCAGCGAACGTGTCTCCGAGTGCGTGCTGCGTCTGCACCATGCTGTAGAAGTGATTAGTGAGTGCACGGGCCAGGCGCAGAACATTCTCATACTTGCGCTTGGTGTCTCGCAGAACCTCAATCTGAGCCTCCAGCTCCAGATCTATAGTGCGAGACCCGCGGCCGAATCGCTCTGAGATCATCTGCTTCGTGCACTGAAATAGGACAGACAAACAGTTCAAGTAAAAATAAGAGAAATGCTGGAACATTTCAGCTATTAAAACATTGCAAAACAAAGGAGGAAGAATTATCAGACTCTCCATCATCAGAATGCTCCATCCCACAGACCTGCTGCTGCTGGTGTTAACCACAAAAGCCTAATAGGTTTGATTAGAATGATCTACATGTTACATTGCTTAAATGTGACCGCCTAGAAAAACACACCAAAATTAAAGCAAGTTTATTTGTCCATAGACACCAGCAACCGGTTTCTGTAAACTGTATAAACTATTATTATATATATTATTATAACTATTACTATTAATGCTATCATTAGTCTCTAAACCATCTTGTACTGCACTGATTTCAGTATGAAGTTTGACCGTAACTGTGGATGTGACATATGACCAGAACTTCCTATATGCCAGATTTAACAACCTGATTGCTTGACAGGCAGAAAAAAAAATTAGTTGTGTCTGTAAAAACTGCTTTTAAAGCTGTGCCTTTCTCAACTTTCATAACCAGCTACTTGTAAGTTTACACTAGGAAATGTATTCTTCTTTTAATTATCTGCATCATCCATAAGTAGCAGTCTCTACACAAGTAAAAGTCACTCATGGCATTGAACCCTTTATTGGGTGAAGAACCACATTTGATAACGGTGTCAGTGCCAGTATCGAGATCTCAAGAGAGAGAGAAAAAAAAAGTTTACATTTTTGCACTTTTTTTTGACACAGTACAACTTATACGTGTCTCTTTATATACTGTTTCCAAGTATTTCAATGATTGCCCAACAAAGAGTTAAAAAGCCTTTCTCATTGCCTCATCTTAATATGATTTTTTTTCTGATCCCTGTAACAAGCTTTATTCTTAGACCCATTCTAACACGAGGGCACGCTGTTTGATAGACTAAAGCCCTGTAAATAATTTTAGATAAGGGTGCCTATGAAAATGCAAATGAAACTCTTTCAATATAGCTGTAAAACAACCTTGACAAGTGCTGTTCTTCTCTAGAATGTTTTTGAGGAGCTTTGTTTCATCATGCATCAGTAATAACATTTTAGCACCTTTGAAAATCAAAAGAAACAGAAAACCAATGTTTTTATTATTATCACTAATGATCGATCAGTATCACTGATGTAGGGAGATGATAATGATTGTTTATGGTTATAATAAAACCAGTTCTTTATCACAGATGTGAGAAGGTGTGAGTTGCAGTCATGCAGAAAACAAGCTTCTACCAAATGTGCAAAGAAATCTCAAGGCTAATCAAATTCTAAAAAGCTTCCATTCCATTCCACCTGATTCTGCTTACAAAGTACTTGAGTGTTATATAAATAAGATAATCTCTTCTAAAAGTGCTCATTCAAGTTCTCCAATGTCACTAGTTACTACGTCCCCCGTCCCCCCCAATTTTCACCCTAATTTAGTCAATTTCTCCCCGTCACTGGGGGGCTCCCACATTAAGGCTAATACTACCACTCAGCCGGGAGGGCCGAAGACTATCACGTGTTTCCTCCGAACCACGTGACGTCAGCCGACCGCATCTTTTCGAACTGCTCACTCACGCATTGTTAGGGGCGGCGTAACACACTCGGAGGACCGCGTGCACGAGCTCACAGACGCCCCTGATTGGCTGTAGAGCCGTGATTAATGTGGGAGCACTCAGAGAGCTCGGCCAATCAGCTCTCTCGAGACCTCCGGCTGTGAGAGGTTACAGCATCAGCCGGGAACCGAACCAGCGATCTCCGGATGACAGGGCGAGCACTTTACCACTGCGCCACTTGGAGGCCCCTCTATTTACTAAGTTTGATTAGAACTGGAACTGGATTCCATACTTAAGAATTTTGAGGTATTTGTATTATATTGAGTAAAAAAATAAAAAAAGCTAATATAAAATGTGTACATCTAAAGGTATTAGGTATAAAGGTATTGAAATGAAATACAGTTCAAATAACAAGTATAGTTAAGCATTTTCCTCTTTCAAACAAATGTAGTAAATGGTGACATTTTAAACTTTGAAAAGAGATATATGTACCTTTCAAGCACTTTGTAAGAATTTGATAATTTTATTATACACTGATTAAACAAAATATTGAAACCTTAAAAGCTTTACAACAATGTGTAGGTTCCCACAGCTCTGACCCCTAGAGGCATGACTCCACAGGACCGTCTGAAGGTGTGCTGCGGTGTCTGGCACCGTGACATTAACAGCAGAAGTTAAAAGGAGCGGCCTCTATGAATCAGACTTGTTTGATGAGCATTTCCCATGGACGCTTAGTCAGAATTGAGATCTGATCAACTTTGAACTGACAGGTCAGCCCTAATCACAAATATTTCACATTATTTGTAATAATCTAGAATATATGCATTTCACTTTTTAAATTAAAACTGCAAAAGAAATTATTAAATTTCAATATATTCTGAGTTTTCAAGATGCACTGCATAATCATAGTAATAGTATATGTTAATGCTATCGCTGATCGGTGCAGTTTTATTAGTGTTAAAATGTCAATGACATCCCAATATAAAGCTTAGTTTGTGTTAGCCTACAGGAAAGGGAGCTATGTCGGATTTCTACATTTAACAAAGACAAATGTTTTTTGTGTCTCCCCCCCCCCAGTAATGTGCAGACTGCTATTCTATCTGAACATGCATTAAAACGAAATGGACCCAAGATAAACATGTGAGGACTTGAAGCATTCTCTTAAGTGTGTGTGCATGTGTGTGTGCGCATGTGTGCTTTTATACTTAAGTAACAGTCAGTATGAAAGCTTTTTATGCACATACTTGTAGCAGATTATTTGATCTGGCATAGTCACATTATCTCAGAAATTACACAGATGACACGATTTGCTTCGTAAAATCATGAAAATATTTCCTTTCTTCCTACTCCTAATGTTCTCTTTTTGATTGTTTTAAATCTGTATTCATATCTGAAATCTGCTTTTAGACTTTATATCTAATACTAAAGTCGAACGAAATGAAGGTAACTTCACAAACTCCATCAAAATGCATAATTTTTCAAAACATTAGTCAACATGTAATAAAATAACAAAGTCCTAACTTTAAAAGGAAATTGTATGAACCTCAATTTTTGTGTCTCAGTTTTTTTTTTTTTTTTTTGGTTTTTAATAAGACTAAGCATTTTTTTTGTTTGTTTTTTTAGTTAAGAGAATGTTTACCAGCTTCAAGCTCTGGCACAGCAAATGTAATTTACCATCTCCACTGCAAAGATTTACATTAAATCACAGACTTAGGAGATGTAACAAGCAACCATGCATATTATTATTAATAGTAGTATTAATAACATTTGGATTAGTAAAGCCTCATACCTTATAAGTGTTCAGGCTCCATTTCTTCATCATGTCAAACTTCTCCACAGCGACACCTCTCATGGCCTCATCTGCCATCATGTTCGAACTGTTGCTTTGGTGCATGCTGGATCCTAGCATACAAAAAGGCAAAGCAATGCTCAAGCTATATCGCCACTGATTTCAGGTCTCATAAGCTAACAAACCTCTCACCCAATCTTAAACCCATCAAAGAGTCAGAAGATTGTGTGCTCCATTGTGTGCAGCAGAGAGAAAGCACTGATCACTGTACTACAGAATCTCGGTAGGTGCCAGAAGAAAGAGGAGCGAGTGAGAGTGAATGAAAATGTGATGGCTTGCCAGAGATCACAATGAGGGGAAAGAAAATCCCGGGGTACCTGGAAAACCGGGGAAGTCGTCTGATTGGCTGGCTATCCGGATGGCAGCAGAGTGGCTTGGGCCAATGCTAACACCCCTGCACTTCATTCGTAGGTCTGGAGGGGGCGATGATGTAGGGGTTAAAGTAAGGGGTGTGGATGGGCATTTAGGACCATAACGGGAAATCGGAGAAAGGGAGTAATTGCATGAAGGGGGAGGATTCATTGTTACATTTATACATATGTAACATGGTTCCATGAGTGATATGAAGGACAAGGGGAAGGTGATGGGTGTGTGATGGGATGATGATAGAAAAGAGGAAGAAGGGAGGAAAAAGAGGAAAAAATGATCATGAGGAGAAGTTGAAAATATGAATACAGATGATATAGAAGTTAAACATTGCAGCCTTGAAACTGTGACTGATCATTAGAGGTAGTGGGGGAAAATCGATTCAGTTTGGAATCACGATTCTTTTTTGTAGTGATTCGTGTATCGTCACACTGAATCAAAAATTGATTGATTATTTTGTTTTTACATTTTAGTGGTGCAAAAAGCAAGACATTTTTATTGCGTTACATTAATAAAAGGTGTGCGTGTTAAAAAGCCTCTGATTAGTCTTTTTCTGTAATCTGTGTGAGCAAATTAGTCTCAAAACACACTTGTTACACATGCTTACACCAGACTCAAAACACCATGGGTGCAAATTAGTCTCGACAATTGCCAGCACCTGAAGCTCATTGTCAAGTGGAGCTTTGAGAGGCATTTAAGGCGGTAAAATGTCACCAGTTCTTTATAATGGATGGTTCACTCTAAACAATTCACATATTTTCATCCAGTGTGGTAGGAGAGAATTATTTGCATAAATTATTTAAAAGTTGTTTTTTTTTAATAACAGTTGAGGTGGATGATAAAGATACGTGCTGCTCGATTTGATGTTTCAGATAGTTCATTTAGTTGAAGCATAAAACCTTTTCGTTATGAAAACTTTTCCAGGTCCAAAGGCTTTTTTTTTTTTTTTATTCTTAAAATCGTAACAAAACGGGGAAAAATGGATTATTAGATCGGAATATTTATAAATTTGTGATACTTACAGAATCACAATATAAATCGAATTGTGATATTATTGCATCGGTGGTGACTGGTGATTCCAATCCCTACTGATCATGCATTAATACCACCTTAACAACCCTTATCTCAGAGTTTAATAATGGGACGTTGGTGCATTACTAAAGTCAAACACTTTGTGAGAGTGTGTGTTAATCTATCAAGAGGTGTTCCTTGAAGTTACTCATAATGTGTACGCTTCCTCCAAACTATGCCTCAACAATACGACTGGCACATCAATATTATCCTAAACAGCATTATTTCTACAATACTTACTTTTAGTTATAAGTTTTGCATATAACAGAAATTTCTAAGCACTAAAATCAAGCAAATATTAAACACCCCATTGAATAATTATATTAAGGTGAAAATACATTTTAGAAATTAATCTGACGTAAGAACTTATTATTGTATTAGTGTACAATACTAGATTTTCATTGTTATCAAAGAGAATAGAGTGTTAAGGAAAGAGTAAACAGCTGTGAACAATAAATATAGTTAGCAATTATTGACCAGCATATGTATATCTGTGCCTTTAATCTTCCAGTAGTGTATTTTATAAATGAGATGCTTATGAGCGACTAAGCTTGATGGGGGAAGTAATTAATGTTGCTCTCTTGGATGATTACTTTATGGTCCTAAAAAGTAACCTGAAGCCTGGCAAAGAACAAAAGAAAACGTGCAGTTTAGCAGACTCTACACCCTAGAGGAGAGAATAAAAAGAAAAGCAAATCCATCCATCCAGAATTCCCAACCTATAGAATTGAATGAGTAAAAGAAAAAAAGTTCAGGCCTTAATACCCAACTTCACACTGGGTAAGTGTGCGACAGTAAGGGAAGGAGAGGGAGAGACTGACGGAGTGAAGCTGTAACCTTGTCCATCGACTGGGATGCGTCTGTTGCCCATAAAGTCAGTGTTGAGGTAAATAGCAGGGCCTGAGAGAGAAGAGAGACAGAGTGCTCTGACAAACTCAGCCACAAGAGGGAGCCAGAAGCTCCTATCACATTGTCTCTGTTGACGGTCATTCCCAGGTCAGTTTGCAAGCTATTTTTATTCCAGCACAATACTATTGTATCTGCACTTAACTGTAATGAAATAAATAATTGAATTTGATCAAGAATCGGGGGTTTTATAGACTGAAACTTTTGTGTTTTGGTTAGCTAGCTCCATGGAAATACACCGAAACACTGAAAAACAACATGGGCTGCTGGAAAAGAACTAAACTTTCATTCACAAACTATAACAATAGGGGGAATTTCAACTTCTCACAGTTTCTAAGCCACTTTACTCGATTTTATTCTTGGTAAAGGTTTGTATCTAATGTGACTGAATGAGCTAGAGAGCTATCTTTCAAACCAAGAACATCTTCATCTCATTTTCGATATCACTTTATCCTGTATACAGGGTCTCAGGGGCCTAGAGCCTATTCCCAGGAGACTTGGGGCACGAGGCAGGGTACCAATCCATTGCAGTGTGCACGTTTACACACACACACACACACACAACGAGCAATTTGGGAACATCAATCAGCCTAATCTGCATGTCTTTGGACTGTGGGAAGAAACCGAAGTACCAGAAGGAAACTCACCAAGCACAGGGAGAATCCGCAAACTACACACACAGACCAGGGGCGGGAATCTAACCCAGACCCTGGAGCTGGGAGGTGACAGTGCTGACCACTAAGCCACAGTGCCACCTAGGCAATGATGATTGAAATTGATTTAAAATTGTAGAGAACAAGTTCCACTCCATACTGTACATACCAAACAGCCAAACTGTTGTCACAAAGTTTGAGGCACAACACTTTACAAAACGTGTTTGTGTGCCAAGTTACTATTTCCCTTCACTGGAACTGGGATGCCCGAAGTTCCAAAGTCAAAAACCAATCCATGAAGATGGGTCTGCCAAGACTGATTCAAGATTCGAAGAACTTTAATAATCACAGAGGGATTCTTACTGAATTGGAAGAGCTTATATAGTCTGCACAGAGTCCTGACCTCAACCCTACTTAGATATGAACTGTAAAGCCGACTGTATACCAGGCCTTCTCACCTAAAATGAGTGCCTGACTTTAATAATACTTCTGTGGCTGAATAAGAAAACGTGAAAGGCGAAGAAAATGTAAGGTTATTATAACAGCAAAGTGGAGAATAAATGTGGAATTGGATCATCAAAACCAAAGGAATGAAACCAAACAAAAACTTTTCAGGGCTCCAGGTGGCGACTGAACTGGTTCCCAATGCACCTAAAGATTTTATGTTGTGTCTAGTTTTTCTCCAGTTGCAACCATTACCATTAAACATGAAAAAGACATGCAGCAATCTTCATCAGTTCATGGCGCGCTCATTATCGAATACAGCCCCTCTATACTATCATGTGCGCTTGTGTTCTGTCCACAGTGAACATACATAAAACAACAGAAGGAATTTGGTAGTATTTTGGCAGTTTGTTCCTTAGGATGATCGGGAAACACAAAGGGCTAAAGCGAGGATTTTTGAAAGCATCTTAGAATACGATGCAATCAGTGTCAAGACTTGTTCCGTGAAGTAGAACTGAGACAGTTCTCATACGTAGACTGTCATATGAAGTTTTTTTTTCTTCCTGACATTAGGAGCAGAAGTGCATTCTATATACTGTAGCTTACACATCATATGTAACGTGCTACAATTCACGGAAGTAGCAAGCTAACAGAGGGTTGACAATCAATATTGCTAACATTACCTCCTCTCAGAGCAACTCGATCATATCTTAAAAGAAAAAAGAAGCAAGGACAGTTATGGGATGGTGGGATATGAAGCAACTTTCAGAGAAAATATGGTAACATGAGAACACCAGGGCACATATGGAGTTCTGTGTCAAGCAAGCTGACTAAATATTAAACGTTGCATAGTCTGAGAACAGTCACAGGACTGGCCCTCTTGTGGACACTGTGTGTAACTGCATGCAATGTCTCAGACTAAGCATTGTTCGTATCCTACAATAGTATTTTAAGGGTTGTGAGTAATAAACTGAAATAAGCACAACGCATTTTATCTGCAGTGGATGGAGCTTTAAACATTAGCATATTTTTCTCTTTCTTTACCAAGCATACTTGTATTTAGTCAACGTGAGACAGACCCACTTACAAATTTTTCCACCAGCCGCCAAGGCTGTCCAGTGTTATGCATTTCCTTGTGAAACTAAGAGACGCAACATAGCTTAGCTGGCCAGACTTAGCTAATGTTAGTTAATGAACATCCAAAACCAATTCCTAATTTCATTGTACAGGGTTGGCCATTTATATGGATACACCTTATTAAAATGGGAATGGTTGGTGATATTAACTTCCTGTTTGTGGCACATTAGTATATATGAGGGGGGAAACTTTTCAAGATGGGAGGTGATGTTAAAACCAAGCACACCATTGTTTATCTTGTGAAATTCCCAATAAGTTTGATGTGTCACATGACCCTCTTCCTATTGAAAAAACAGAAGTTGGATCCAAAATGGCCGACTTCAAAATGGCCACCATGGTCACCACCCATCTTGAAAAGTTTTCCCCCTCACATATACTAATGTGCCACATACAGGAAGTTAATATCACCAACCATTCCCATTTTATTAAGGTGTATCCATATAAATGGCCCAACCTGTACAATAAAGGCTGCTTCTTCTAAACGGACAAGAAAACTAAACAGCTAAACAAATGAAATCTCTGTATCAATGGACAGGGAGTGAAAAACAGCCAGAGACCAAGACACCAGTTTAGGGTTAAGGCACTACACCCGGCAGTCAGCGTTAAGTCATTATTATCAGCTAATGCTAGCTACATTACATTACACAGCTAACAAAGTTTCTTTTACCCTTGGCTCCAGCTTACATCAGCCTAGCTACACGAGTTCACTATCAAATGAGTTACATTTTGGCTTCTAAAAATGTTTTCATAAATTTCGATATATCCCCAATCTGAGGAGTATGTACAGTACTGTACTGCATTTCCTTCAGGATTAAGTGTCTGTCTGTCTATCTATCCATAGCACTACTAAAAATAAAGGGGGGGGGCTAAAGAAATCCTGCACTTTCACTCACAAAGGAATAAAACATTCAACAGTGAAAAATAATAGAAAATCTGCTGAAAATGAAATCAAGTGTAAGTGTAGTATTGGGTGAACTAATGCACTCTTAATTGCTCTGACAGACTTTTTTTGCAGGCCAATCTTTAAAGAAAGAAGGACCAGTAAAGAGAAACATATGTAGGACAGACCTGTTTGGAAAAAGATGTCTGACATCCAGATAACGCAAGAACAAGAGAGAACCTCAAAAATGAGAGATCATGTGATTGTAAGAGTGTTGCGTGTGTGCAAGTGACAGAGAGAGCAGTGTAGATGGACCTTCTGGAGAAAATCCAGCCTTGGCTTGTCATCAGGTCGAGCTGTCTAGCTGCAAAATATGCATTTTGAACACATAATGCAGGAAATGATTGATGTTCAGTGCAGCACCATCATCAGGAAACAACCTAAACGCCAATCTGAATCTCCCAGTGAGTAAGAGAGAGAGATAGACGGAAAGACAGACAGACAGACAAGACGAGTGATACCTTTGATAGAGCTAGTGGGAATGATGCCTTCCGCTGTGCCTCCATAGCCACCGGATACAATGCTGGTCTCATTGAGGTTAGGCCCAGATACCATTACCTGCTGCAAATCCTACACATATACACACACACAAAGAGACAAAATAATTACCTTGTTTGTGGCATTCAAATTCTGGCAATTTTGCTAAAAGGACATCTTATAGCCTACAGTGACTATAGTAGACAATAGTTTTGTGTGAGGTGAGTGTTAGGAAACCTTTGACAAAAAGAATTAAACATTTAATTTGCACTGCAATTTGACATAATTGACTACTAAACAAGTCACCATTAAACAAATTTGAAGAATTAATATTAAGGAGTAAGATTCCCTTCTTTGTCACATGTACTGTACAATATTTGTACAATACAGTACAGTGAAAATATTTTTTTTACATCCGGGTTAGAAAGCTAGTGTCAGAGTACAGGGTCAGTCAGGACACAGCACACCTGGAGCAGACAGGGTTAAAGGCCTTGCTCGCTCATGGGTTCAACAGTGGCAGCTTGGTGGTTATAGGACTTGAACTTCGACCTTCCAATCAGTAAGCCAGAGCCTTAACCGTTTGAGCCCCCACTGCCCCATGTAGCCACGTGGCTCATATTAATAGATCTACACTAAAAGTGTTTCAGGCATAAGTCCAGCCACAAACTGTGATTTGTGCCGTCATTAAATTACCATATGTACAGTAATGTGCATCTGACGCAAAAAAAAAATTATAATAAAAAGTCTTAACGCTGCCCTCCCACAGAGCCGGATAATCACTTCCTCAAACCAAAAAGGGCATGTAAGCCTCACTGCAGGGACATGCAGCCGTAAGATACAGCATGCAGCCGCCTCACATTATCGACAGACATCAGCATTCTGTACATCACTGCTGCAGCGAGCAGAACATTCCTTCTGAAACACTAAATAGCAAATGTATGCTTAGTGCACTGACAAAATGTCAGAGTGACAAGTAGATTAGTAACAGGTATTAGTTTTATAGGGACACAAATGGTTATAAGACAAAAAAAATAAATCCATTGGAACCATCAGTATGTCCTTAACATACCCGAAAAGATCCCCAAAAATAAAAGTTTCTCTAAGGTTTAGCTTTTGGATAAACCTGCTGTAAGCAATTTTTACCATCTAACTTATGATTATATGCAGATATGGTCTTAGTAATTATTAAGGACTTAAGCCAAATATTTGTTTGTAATTATTAGACAGTTTACTAGATGTTAGCTAGACAGACAGTAACATTACCTATTGACAGCTACAGCTGTAGACTGTCGATTCCTTTTTCGATTTTTAATTCGATTTCATTCAATAGTTCTAATGTTTACTGTCTCATTTGTCTAAAGTAGCTGCATTTCTTAGAGGTTTTATAGTAAATAAGTTTATAGTAAACTCAAAGGTTTTTAATCAACACAGAAATGATCTGCAACTTGAACTGCTGATTGTTTAAATGTCATGTCTAATTTTTATCCCTGCCAATCTTCTGCTCCACACTCCAGTCCAGTAGGTGGCAGTATTCCACTAACTGCTCATAAATTCAAAAGAAGTAGTATTTGCTCTGGGTGCAAACAGTTTCCAGCAAAAGCTGTGGTATATTTTTTTAAGGAATCAGTCAATTTTACACCATTGAACATTCTACCCAAATACGAGGAGCGTTCAAGTCAAACCTGGACTTTGTTGTGAATGAAGGCGTACAGAAGACTTCCAGCACAGTAGGTGAAGAGAATCTTAGCCGCAGTAAAACATTTGCATAGAGCAAACATTTAGCAGAAGTCTGATTGTCTGTAAATGATGAGTAGTGAACACTACTACCAACAAAAGGTGAACTTTGGACAATCCTTTAAAAAAAATAAAAAATTAAAAAAAAAATAGTTGGATAGGACTTGCCGTCAACTTAAGGAAGAGACATCTGTCTGTGGGAACTGTACACACAAATCATTCACCAACAACACTTGCACATTACTCGGCTGGGAGATACTTCCACATCCTCCCATATAGTCCTGACCTCGCGCAAATCCATTTACACATGCTTTAGGCCATTGAAGGAGGTCCTAGGAGGCCAGCATTTCAGAGTTGAAGCATACTGTTTGATCAATGATCCAGTGTTCTAAAAAAAACTTTCTTCCTTGATGATATCCAAGCACTGGTGAAACACTGGGATAAGTGCATAAGTGTAGCAGGGCATTATATAGAGAAATAAAGGCAGTTTTTATGCTCACATACAGGTGTATAACTGTGTTCTGTTATTCTGCACATTCAAAAGTCCCGGTTTGACTTTATGCCCCACATGATTTAGAAACATGTGAATCTATCTATAACTATATAACTGGCCTATCAATTCAATTAACTAATCAACCAACAAAAGGTGAACTTTGGATAATCCGTTAAATCACACGGCTCTAGTGATGTCCATCCATTTCCCCCCTCCATGTCATGTCTTCACGTTGGGGGAGGAGGCTCAGCATTCTGGCTCTGGGAAGTTCTTCAGTGAATAATTCTAATGCACAGTTTAAATTGCAAACATTGCTTACAGCAGCTTTACAAGTTCAGGTTAAATGGCAGGATGCTTTTCAAAACTGATGCATGGAATGCTTTTAATTAATTTGACCATTATTTAGAAAAGACCTGATGATCACACCAAAATTGCTAGTTTAAGTTATATAATTTAATATAAAATAAACTGTCACCTTTTCTCTCTCTGATGTTTGTGCTATCTTTTTATTTAAAAGATACGGGTTCACATCGAGAGCTTGTTATCAGTAACAGTGCACAGGCCTTCATTCTGATTAAGGGAGTGACGAGTGAAATGGTGGGGGGAGGGGGTAAAAAGGCATTTCCTGACCCAAAATCACCAGGCCAGACCAAACAGTGTGTGTTTGGCGACAGTTTAATTACAGTTGTTCTCTGCGCCTGTCTTTATAAGCACTGATCCATCCTGTTTCTCTGCTTGACATAGATTTTGTTATGTTTTATTTTAAATTTTCTATTTTTGGTCAGTAAGTAGGAAAGTTTCTGCACTGGACTACGGAGTTGAAGGAATTGATTTTTTTTTTTTTTTTGCAGAACTGCAAGTACTGAATACTGAATCTGCAAGTATATCACAGTGCTATTAAATTATTAACTCTGATCGGTCACAAGGTCCTGGATAATTTTTATTTAAGTTTCCTAGTAACCTGAGAAACTGTATTTTTGTCTTATTAAAACAAGAGAGAGGATGGTGGTATAAACACCTCTTTATAGAGGTGCCACAAAGCAAGCAATAGGGATATCTTATTTATAGACATCCCACAACATTGCTAGATTAAATGGATAAATATAACTATGAATTATCCAAAAAAGTACAACACAGGAATTTGCATAGTGCTGCAGTATAAGAGGAATAAAACACTTCAAGACTTGATGTTATCGGAAAAGAATGGACCTCAGATATGCAACAAACCATTTGGTCACTGACCATTTTTGCAAAAACGAAACATTTTATTGCACATGTTAGAATGTCAAGTAAATTACACGATACTTTGCGTCCTTTAATGATTTTTATTTCCTTTTTAAACTTCAGGAACTACGTATATCATGTATATTGTGTCACCACTGTCAGAGATGTTGCTATACACTAGAATTTTTGTCCTGCTTTTATAGACTTTGTGTAACTGGTTGGACAGTCGTCTTCTCACAACTGAAGACATGGAGGCTAGGATGACAATTTCATGTAGCAGAGCAAAAAGAAGAGCGCAATCATCAAATCTTTTCTGCACCTTGTCTTTTGTTCAGAATTAAATAGGGTGGGGAGCGGTCATGTGGCCCTCTTATGAATTTTGAAAGGCATCCTGTTACTCTTGTTGAAATTAGGGACCAAAAAGCAATACAGGGTTTCACACACACACACACACACACACACACACACACACACACACACACACACACACACACAGAGATCGAGCCTCTGTGGGCTCTGACCCCTCCACCAGTGCGCTCCTCACCCTTCGGTCTGGAGGACGCCCTACCTTCTCATTTAGGCCCCACTGTACCTTTGCAGCCTGCAGACATGAGTGGATGACAGAAAGACATACAGAAAAAGAAATGAACAATGCAGGAACAAAAACAAGTGCACATGAAAAAAATAATAAATAAACAGTGCCATGAAATATGATTAAATAATCTCAGCAGAAATGAACAAAATAGTAAGAGATAAAAGTAATAAGATTTATAATTGATTTATACAAATCCCCTTCATGCAGGGCTGTGTGTCAGGTATGATGAATGACTGGCACCATTGAGCCCAAAACAATGTTATTTTACAAGCAAAAGAATGCACATTTGGGAAAAACTTGATTTGGAATAGCACGCATAAGGCGGGGAAATAAAAAATCAATCAATAAATCAATAAAAATCACACAGCAATGATCTGGGAATCTGAGGCAATGGTGATTTTCAGCAGAAATGGAAAACAAAAGAAAATGAAGGCAACGGAACAGCATCCTACTGATGATCAATGATTGCTTCTTGGAATCCACCCCAAAATTATTTTTATTCATCTGTGTCACAAATCTCCCTCTCCCTCTCTCTCTCTCTTTCTCCTTCCCTCTCTCTCTTACTCCCTCCCTCGGCACAAGGCATGATGGTGCATCACTTTATTTACCCTGACGCGGCCATCACTCTGGAATAGGGTCAATTTGAACTCATCAGACCACGAGCCCTTTCACCATTACGCCACAATTGCTTTATGCTCCTTAGAAAAGTGAAGTCCTGATTTCTGATTAGTCTCACTAACAAGTGGGTTTCTTATGGCCACACAGCTGTTCAGTCCTAATCCTGTGATCTCTCCAATCTGGTCTTGTCACATTGAGCAGCTGGAAATGCTCTAACTTTCATAACTTCACCAAGCATTCATGTGATCTTCATTCACGGTTTTCTTCCGACCACATTTCTTCCACAGTTTGTGATAATGTTTTGGACAGTTCTTAACCATTATAGTCATTTTAAACCGTTTTTCTGCGCTAGATCAATCATTTTATACTTTTTAAACGGGGCCCTCCCCCCCCCCCCCCCCCCCCCCAACCAGGCACTGCACAACGAAAACAACAACTTTAACTACTATCAGGACTACTGTAGCTACCAAAAGCCTTATCCTGGTCAGATACAAGGTGCTTCACTGATTCAATCCCAGGACACATATTCACACCTAGGGGTACTTTAGCATAGCCAATCCACATGTTTTTTTTTTAAGGTGGCAGGAAACTGTAAACCCAGAGGAAACCCACACGGAGAACAATCATACTGTAGCATTACTGGGAGGTCAAACTGGGGGTCCTGGAGCTGTGAGGTGGCCAGTCTACTCATACCAGGCATCCCTATTATGTATTTTCAGAGGACAGTCAACTTTACTTAGAGAGTGATAATTAATAGATAATGTATTAGATGACTGTGTGTGTGTGTGTGTGTGTGTGTGTGTGTGCACATGATAGACTGACTATTTCTAGTACAGTATGTGCTATCATGCTATAAGACACAGAAGACATGCTGAGTGTCACATTTCTCCTACATTGTGAAAACTAAGAAATATGTTAAAGATATTTGCCTCAATAATCGTGTAATCTGAGAGCCCATCATTTACACACTGGTTAAATCTCCCTGTTCTTTCAAATAAGCACAGAAGAAAATCCATCTGTCTCGGCCTAAAACAGCCTAGCATTTACGGTACAGTATAACGCATGGCCTGACAGCCAGCAAGTGAACAGCATTACATTTCCTAAAGCACCCCGGGGTAAACAGCATCATTTAACTGATTAAACTGCCTCTGGCTACATGCATGTCGTTTGTGTAGCATAAACTGTAAAAACGTGCCAAAATAACAGTACCCCTACTGAACAGGGCAACTCCATACACTGGTTTAAATCGCATTAATATACAAGAAAAAACTTTATTGCGAGCACTAACGCATTAAAGTCAGAGCCATGAAACTTTAACTATCTTCTCAAGTAAATTTACTCGTTCTTTAAGCAAACACAGCACTGTTTAACCAGCGTTCCTCTCCCGGAACTAAAGGCCTTGTACAATCGTTTCTCTTGGGCGTGTCACTACACAATGCAGCCACTTCACCTTTTGTTTTAATGAGTAGCACGAGTAGGAAAAAACATACAATTTATACCATTTTCCTTCAGTTAGCCTATTAGAAGCATTAACCTCCTTAAGTTACTGCTACAGCGTGCGGTTTTATCTCAGTCGACTGAAATAAATAGATCAGTTGCTTGATGCCAGATACTGGCATTCCAACAGTCTCTCTTGTGTAAGATTACACACACAATCACACGTATACTCACGTACACACAAACGCGCAGGCACTGAGTGTTTGATCCACCTGCTCACTGAAGATTTTCTCTCAGGCCATAAAGGTGAATTGAACACAAACACGTGGCCTCACTCGCACAACCTTAAATACCACAAACTTATCACCGTTACATGACCTCTGTGAAAGTGTTCTATCAACAGTAACATCTCAATTTCAAAAAAGCAAAAAAAGACACGTATGAGAGTGAAACAGAGCTGCTCTTACTGTACCTGTTCAAGGCCATCGTCCTCACCCAGAGTTCTGCTGTCCCCATTACTGTTGATAGGGATCTCCATTGTGGCCGCTTTGCTCATGATACTGTCTGTCATGCTGGAGCGTCACTGAAGGACAGGACAGGACAGACAGGCATGCATAAGCGAATAGGAGATAAAGGCAGGAGAAAGAAAGACATCAAGAAAGAAATTATTATTATTAATGGCTAGAGGTTATCCTTCACTATTCCGCCTACTTACTGTATTTGTCTTGAAAGCTGAATGATCTTTAACCACTAATAAACTTTAAATAGCCTCCATAGTAAACAACATTTCAATTACCTAACCCTAACATCCCAGTTCGTCTTAGCAGATAGCAACCCACACCACGGCATGTCCTGTTAAAAAGTGCATCAATTGCTTTTGCAAGAACCGTTTTCTGTTAAAATACAGTATTTAGTAAACCTAAAGCGAAACCGCTACATGCCTTTTTCTCATCTATAAGGAGAGGATTAAGATAAAGAAAACAAAATTAAACATGAGTTTCCGACTGGGACTTTGTCTAGACCCTCATGACTCCATGAAGAAGCTGATTAGAGAAGATCACATTTCTTTTGTGCGGCGATTCATGTATCATCACACTGACTGCAAAATCTATTTTCTAAAACGATTTTTACATTTATGGTGAAGATAAATCAGTCAATCGGCCAGAGACCAGAATTTGCAGATTTTCAGTTTGATTGGTTATCACCGATGATCGCTGATCAACCTCAGATATAAACGTTTACGTACCGGGTGCAGACGTTTCCGAGTGGCGCAACATAAACGCATTGTTATGGCGTTACATTATCAAAAATCGTGCACGTTAAATGCCTCCGATCTGACTTGTTCTCCAAACTCTTTGAGCAAAATAGTTATAAAACCCAATCATTACACATTTTTACACAAAACACCACCAAAAATCTGTTAAATGTTAGAAGCTGCCCGCATCCACAGACTCACTGTCAGGTTGAGTTTTGAGACTTTTTCTGGAGACATTAAAAGAGGTAAAACATTGCCGTTTCTTTATATCCTACAGATAGTAAATTCTGGACCATTTACAAAAAAAACTGGTGGATGAAAGACATGTGCTGCTCAGTAAAAATAGCTTTTTTTGTTTAATTTAATTATGAGTTAAAAGATAAAATGTTGTATTTGAAGTTCGTATCAGGATACAAGATTGTGATACTTATAGAATCGCAATATGAATCGGGACCCAGGTATCGTGATATTTTATCAGAAAGTGACCGTTGATTCCCATCCCTATTCCATAAGCTGCAGTACATCACCGATGATCACTTTGTGAGGCGGTCAGGTAGCATTGAGGTCCTCAAGTGGAGCAAGATGGGACATCCTCATCTTTAAGGACTTCAGAATTTCAGCCTATTAGGATACCAGGCATGAAGCAGCACTGGATTGGATATCAGAAGATGAGCAAAATGGTTTATCAGCAAAGCACTGGACGGATGAAATAACCTTTAATGAAATTGCACTTACAGTGAGATGACAAAGCCGGCGCAGAGACAAGAGCTCTTGAGTGAATGGTGAATGCAGAACGTTCTGCCAATCCATTCTACCTATAATTTTTTGCTATTGATCAGTTTTGTGCATGCAAAACTTGGGACCTGTTTTTGTTTATTTTATTGATTATTTCCTAGGAGTATTATTTGATGGGGATATTTGTCTATCAGAATATGCTACCCCTAAATTCTACAGCAATAAATACATGTCTAATGAAGTAAGAAAAATGCTCCACTTACAATCATTTAACCTTTCGCATTTTGTATTTTTCAACAGGATAGCACAAATCGATAGACCTTCATGGATTTCTTTTCTGACAAGACAGTAGAATTTGACAGAACACCGGCTTGCTCAAACCGTGTAGCTTGTTCAGACCATATCCATGTCTTTTATTGTTTTATGGTAATGAAGCATTGCTTGTAAAGTTCTCACTAAGTTCTAAGCGGAAGACGTTTATAACTTATTACAGCTGAGCATTAAATAAATACTAGACACTCCAACAAGCAACACGATGCACTTTTAAAAGGTTTCTTGAGTTTGGTGTTGACTCTGAGAAGGAAGGCGGGTTTAAGTTCAGGTCACAAACAGGATTTCAGTCTACGGCTGGAAAGATTAAAAGAGGATAAGCTACTGTGAAGCCAAAATGTTCTGTTCGTGCCCTTTACACAAGGCCGCAGCTATGGCTACAAATTAACCTCCCCTTGGGCAAACAACATTAGCATCATGAACTGACCCAACCTTTAGTAAAGCCTTGAACAAGGGCATGTCTGGAGCATTCGAAACATTTACTCCTTAACACACAACGACTCTGTGTTAAGAGACTAAAGAAACACCTAGAGAGAGAAACAAACACAGGGAGCAGGTGAGACACAGAATGAACCTGTATTTCCCACCCGTTACCAGGGACACACCGGCTCTGTCCTGAACCGGCCCTCCTGCTCTCCTCTACTACATCCTACACTAACTAGGGGTCGTGGACGGAGAACCAAGAACACCACATTTTCAGCAGGAATTCCAAACAAACGCGTGTACAGATCCAGAGAACATCGTGACATTTCCGTCACCACAGACACACACACATTTGGTTAACAAATGCGATTTGGTGCACGAGACACCATGTCCAACTGTCTCTGTATCCCGTCTAGGGCCCTCCGTCTCTGTGTGTCCATGTAAAACAGCTATCCGTGTCCATCAGGAAGAGCGTAGCGAGCGGGCACGACGTGCATTTTCCGTCAGCAGATTTCAAGTGCAACATAACTGAAACCGTTAATGAGATCATTTATTTCGCTTTCCGATAAGCGCGTGATGAAAAAGGATATAAACAGTGATCTCACCTGAGCGCTTTGACGTGATATCGGACCAATCGGCAGTCTCGTTGAAGTCTAATCATGCGCGAGCTCCCGCTGACAGTCCAATCTAAGGCTCGTATTAATGAAGCGCTGCATTAGGGACCGCTCCGCGCGCTGCTCCGTCTCTCCTTAACAGCGGTTTCTCATCTTCAGCGGATTCTCCTCTCCCTAGCGGCTTGTTTGTGGCTCTCATTCGGAAAAGCGGCCCACAATGCCTTTCGCAGGGTGACGCCGACGACAATCCCAAATCGCTCCCTACTCCATAGATGAGTCCACTAAATAGGGCGCGAAGTAATGGGACCGCAGTGTTTGTTATGTGGGAGCGATATGATATGGGATTCGGCCTTTTCCTTTGACAGCGTGGAAGGCAAAAACTACGGAGGTATAACCACCATGACACGCGCTTATGGTTAAAGCGGCGGCCATCGAGAGAAGGTCAGCTGTCACCTTGTAAACGTGTAACTCGTAGATACATGGATACTAATGTTTCCTTCAGGCGTCAGCTAACGCACGACGTGACGTAAACTCGCGCTCTCGCTCTCTCAAAAACACATTGCAAAAAAAAAAAAAAAAAAACATTGGCAACTGACTTTATTTATTGTATCAATATTCAAATTTAATCAATGAAACACATTTTTTTCCATTTGGTTTAATTTCTCTATTGTTTCTTTGTTTTTTGGTTGGTTGGTTGGTTGGTTGGTTTATTTTGTCTGTTGTTATTTTATTTACATATTTTTTGTTAAGTTTGCTTATAGTGTATATTCTTCTATAGATATTGATTAATTGTTTTGTTAACTGGGGATAGTTAATTGTATAATTATTTTTACACCTGAATCTTGTATTTTATTCTTTTATTCTTTCAGTTTTGGAATTATTATTGTTGTTGTTGTTGTTGTTGTTGTTGTTGTAGCTGTCAATAATAATAATAATTAATAATATTTTACATTTTTACTACAATTACTACAATTTACTTGTCACCAGAATTTTGGTAATCTACGTCTATATCCATCCATCAATAGGATGGAGTCCAACTAGGAACCGTGGTTATCATTGTATTTATTCCCAATTTTACTGCCGTGGTATAATCTCCTGACAGCATTCACACACTATGGGCAATTTTGCAATGCCAAGTAGCCTAAATCTGCATGTCTTCGGACTGGGGAACTGGGAATTGGAGGAAACCCATTACGCACAGGGAAAATATGCAAACTCCATGCACACAGACCCCGAGGCAGGGATCAAACCTGGACCCTGGAGGTGCAAGGCAACAGTGGTGACCACTAAGCCACTGTGTCGCCTTATATATTATACAGTCATTCAGTACTTTCAGGTAGTCAGCTGAATTCATTTTATTGCCACATATCAATGCCTAAGCCTTTTTTTCTGATTAGCTCCAGTAGTCAATGGGTTTCTTCTGGCCACTCAGATATGGAGTTCCAATCACAAGAGCTCTCTTTCCATTATGCATGTCGAACTCACATAGCTTTGAGTTCTTCTCTTGTCTTTTTTACGAAGGCAACTTCACCAAATATGTAAGTGATCTCAGATAACGGTTATTCATGATTTTGTTCCAATCCCAACTTGTTTGTTTGTTTGTTTTTGTTGCTGAAGAATATGCATTAAGTTCATCTGGTAACTTGGCCACACTTGCTCTTTTATATTTTTCATGCAAAACCCCAATATTTCTGGTTTGTTTCCATTTAAAAGTTATAATAATAATATAATATAATCTGTAATATAATATGTTGCTTTCTTTACAGGCATGCAAATGATCATCTACTACACGTACACCTTCATGAGATGCTTGCAAATTTGTTTATGCTACATTTATATTTGTCATGGGGAAGTTTTCCCCCGAAGCAGGGAAATAGTCTACTATCCAGTCATGCAGCTCAGGGTCTTTAAGCAACACATATATTGAAAGTGTATTTATGACACTACTGTACCACTTACAGTACATTGTCTTTGAGCTCTTAAGTTTTTACTCTGTAATTTTCTGAACAGTAGGTGGCAGTACAAAGTCATAAGCTAAGGTTTGTGTGTGTGTGTGTGTGTGTGTGTGTGTGTGTGTGTGTGTGTGTGTGTGTGTGTGTGTGTGTTTTTCCTGCCTTTCAGACCTTTTTCAAATTCAAGAAAAAAAATATATTTGAAGAAGTTTAGCATGGGTATGAGTCCCATCTTGAATTTAAACAATAAAATAAAATCTTGCACTGTCCCCTTTAAACAAGTTGATGAGATTACCTATAATTAATATAAAACTGAATCTCAGTAGTCATTAAAATGACCTGAAAAAGAAATAAGGCACAGTACATATTATTTATTAGAAAAAATGTCTATCCTGAAATTCAGATAATAATTTTCCTGAGAGATATAAAATGTTTAATGGATACAATATTTCCAAACAAGCTTAGTAACACATAACAAAGAATTCCACTGTAATACAGAAAACATGATCAAAATATGTGATGTACAGCACAGAAGTTTCATTGTGCATTTCTTTTGTGTAGCGTGTATATTCTGTGCATGGAAGGGATTGCCGAACACTACACAAGCCTGAGATCAGCATGTATCTGGAGAAAGAGCTGGCAATGTCACACTGCCTCTACTTCCTATGAGAAAGCGGGAAAAGTGCTGAAGAAGCGAAATGCAATCTATAATCTATCTTGACTGGGCTCCTTTCTCTTACTTTGGCTTAAGGAAACTGACAAATCAAGCAAAAGTGCACCTTTGTCTTTGTCATAAACCACAAAAGATTTCCTTCATGCCCAAAAATGAGCATGTAGCCATTTGTCCTGTTTCTCGACATTACTGACACTCACTGACTCATGCATTTCCAGTAACTTTGGCCTCAGAACTGGGAAGAACAAAACATCACAGTTTATACCTGACATAAAATGCATGTTTTTATAGTATTATTTATTTAAAGCTTATACTGTAGCAGCTGTATTTTTTGTGTTAAACACATCCAAGCATTGGGATGGTAGCAGGAAATAAATAATTGTCTAATATAAATAAATGTCTAAATAATAATAATAATAATAATAATAGTAATTATAATGCATTATTTTTAAAAGAAATTATAATAATAATAATTGTGTGACTTTATATAAGCTTATTGCATTTAGTACATTAATGCAACCATGGGGGGGCGCAATCCAGTGTCTTCTTGTGCCAGTCCCAAGTCTGGATAAATGCAGAGGGTTGTG
>JAOTQY010000008.1:8444294-8455867 GCA_026413445.1 Dolichallabes microphthalmus
GCCCAGGCATAGTTCTGAGACCTCTCGGCCTTGTGCGCACACGCTACACAACCTTGGGGTCCAGACACTTGCAGTGCAGCGGCGTGGGTATTCTCGTTCCCATAGCGTTTTCACGCAGCATCAAGTGATAGCCTTTTGAAAGGGAACGTCTCGGGTTACATCACTGTAACCCTGTTCCCTGAAAAGGCGGGAACGAGATGCTGCGTGAAAACGCTATGGGAACGAGAATACCCACGCCGCTGCACTGCAAGTGTCTGGACACCAAGGTTGTGGGGTCTATGTTTTCCTCTATGGCAGCACCCCTCTCAGAAAGATGGAGAATGGAGAAATAAGAGAATTTCCATTTCTCCTGAATGAGGAAAGAGGAAAATGTGTTCAGGCAACTCAAGGCCCACCTAACCTCTGGAACCCCAAGTTGGATCGCCCACTCCTGGTACACACAGACACCTCCAAGAAGGGGATCGGGGTGGTCTTGTCTCAGCAGTTCGGTGGTGAAGAACACCTCATCCTGTTTGTGAGTAGAAAACTCTCACCCACTGAGCAGAAATATGCTATGATAGAGAGGGAAGCCCTTGCCTTAAGTGGGCAATAGAGGAGCTTAGGTATTATCTAGAAGGGCGGCACTGATAACTGAGTTCGAAGTTGAGATGGTGGCGCTGTGATGGTGCACACATCTAAAACCTTCTTGCTCGAATTTGTCAACCATGTGTGCCCTGAGCATTCACCATTTGGTCAGCCCCTGTGAGTGTGGAAATTCATCGGCACTGGAAGACACTCATTGCTCACCGATCTGCTGTAACCAGCGGCCTATAAATAAGCTGCAGAAACTCAGACTAGTGAGTAGATCCTTTCCTAATACATATTTATGCTTGTAAAAGAAAAGTAAAAACCTACCTTTGTTTCTCTATATAATCTCATGCTACACTAATGCACTTCCCAGTGTTTCACTTGTGCGTGGATACCACCAAGGTAGAAAGTTTTCTCAGAACGGTAAAGCCATGATCAGACTGCCTGCTTCATGTCTGAAACGCTGGCCTCCCTGGAACTTATTTAATGGCTCAAACATGTGGAAATAGATTGGAGTGAGGCCAGGGCTATACAGTAAATATTCCAATAACTCCCAGCTGAGTTCCTGTTATGTACAGGTGGTGTTTGTGAATTATTGTGTGTACAGTTCCCAAAGACAGATGCATCTCCTCTATAAGTTGGTGACAAGTTGTCTGTTGATATTCATAGATTAGGAGTTCCACTAGCTTAATGTTCATGGGAACAACTGCAATGGGCTCCGAGCCACCTCGAATAGGATCGTCAATCACAGACATCCGGCCTTTTTAAAAAACTTTTGCACCATTCAAATGTTTTACTGTGATTTAGAGACTCATTGCCATACTGTGCTTGAAGATTTCTGTAAAGAGCTACCAGTGCCATGAAACATAAAATTATCTTAAAGAGAATCATTTTAACAAAGTGTGTTTCTCAGTAAAACACTTTACCGTGTACACAACCAAGAAAGATAAAAGGTTTCCCGCCCAAATTACTTTGTTTGCTTCTTATAAATGAAAGATTTCTTTGTGAGGGAGGTGTTTAGTGTTCACATGGGCTGGAGCTGGTTCCCTTGATGCACTGTATAACCATGTGGTCAGCTTCTGTTATTTCCAGTATGTGGATGACCTACTTGCTGAAAAATTAGACATAATTTACTTCATTCAGAAAAAAAAATACTAGACCTTTACTGGGCAATGTTTATTGTAGAATGTTAAATCACTCTTAGTATCATCATCATTCCAACAACTGCAATGTTGTGGAGCATAATGCATTTTAAATGGAGTTTGTGTAACAAGCTTCACCATGTTTTTGTCAAGTAAACTCTCAAGGGCAGCAAGTGTCAAAGCAGCCTGGGAAAGTTTTAAATGCACTGCGCTTATACAGTACACACACACACACTCAGTCAGAAATATCAAACTGTTAGAAATCCTTTGTGATGCTATATGAAATTATATGAGACTGTACGGATCATTTACTGACCTTTTATTTCGCTGATGAATGAATCTGTTCAGGCTCTGACCTAGGTACTATGATTCCTCTAAGTCTGTAGTGTGAGCTAGCTACTCTTTCTTTTGTTCCTTATTGCCAGAAGTCATATAACAGCTGACATGTTAATGGCTCTGAAAAAGTACAGCTACTAATATCAGCACAACACTCTTATCCTTATAAATGATGGTGCAATGGAAAATCCAGACTTATATTCCAGGCCAAAAGTTTAGGATGTAATAAATAGTACTCAACACATACAGTAGATACTTCATAGACAGGAGAGTTAACCTGACATTTTTTTCATCCTACCTGCGGCCTTTGATTAAATCAAATGAATCATTTAAAGTGCATGATGTAAGATTATTTATGGTTTACATTCACTTATGGATATTGACATTATTATAAATTTCATTAAATTATAATAGTGAATAAGTAAAATACACACTTTTCGCTGGCTATGCTGAGTGAAAATCTTTGAGACATGAGCCATAGTAATGAGCTGAAGTCTAACTCACAGCATGAGAGTGAGACAGGTCTGGTTTAAGACGAACAGCTGGAGAGGTGGAAAGAGAAATACCCAGAGAGTAAATAAAGCTACATGCTACACATGCATGCTAGTTTACTCTGCTGAATCAACAGTGTAATACTTTTTGTAAGCTTCCACTTTACCATTTTACCAAACACTAAAACAAATGTATAAATGACTTAAACCTTTTTACTGCAACTACTGTAGTACTAGACATGTTAAATATACACTTAAAAACAGGGGTTTCTGAAAGAGGTTAGGGATCTGGTTGTAAGAATTTAAACATGAGAAATCATTTTCCCTTAAAATAGTTCCTTAGGGTTTACAGCAACAGCAATAATTTAATAATACTTGAGGAATTTAGGAAGCATGTGTCTGGGATAAAGAAATAGTGCTGTTAGGAGCTGTCTAAAAAATCATGTCCATGGATAGAAATGTTTTCTAATCATTTATTCGATTATTTTAATTGATTTCTTGATGTCAGAGTTCCAGAAGGAACCAGGTATGGTACACTGATTGTATGATATGAATCCACCCTGGAGATGACACCAGTGCATGCATACTGTACAATCACACATACTGTAGATCCAATTACCTGGACCCAAAGGAAACCTTTTTAGACATGCAAGTAGATTAGTAACATTAATCCTGTTTAAACATTAATGTTGTTTGCTAATTTTCCAGTAATAGGAATGTTTGGAGTGTTTGGTGACAAGTCATGCCAAAATGGTGGCTCGATTCCACTATGACATGGTTTGGGACCAGTTGCACCCAAGATATTGTGATTGATTACACTTAAACCTCTGTACAAAGCCAAAGAATCTATGCCTGAAGCTGTTCTAGTGGGCCAACAGCATACTAATATACTAATAGTGTTTTTTCCCCTTTAATTTGTATTCATATCGTGTATTATATAATCTAATTCTAAATGCTCCTGTTTGTGTAAACAAATGGAAAAATGTTTCTTGTTTTATTTGGAAGAAATCATTTTGCAAACAAGTGTATCCACCATGTGAAAGCAATAATGAAAAATAACATTACATCACTTCTACACAAACATGCAGTTTCTGTTCACTTTACTAATTGGAGCAGAAAAAGGTTAATTCTGGATATATAGACGGTGTACACTGTGCCAGCAAGTGTGTGTGTGTGTGTTTTGAGAGAGAGAGAGAGAGAGAGAGAGAGAGAGAGAGAGAGACTGAAGCTTTTATTATAGACAGAAATGACAATAAGAAGAAAGTTAGTTTGCTGTTCTGGGCGACTGTATCTGAGAACTTTCACTGGTCGACTCAGTCTCAGTATCGATGGCATCTGAATAAGACAGATTTTTTGTTTTTGTTTGTCAATTTGTTTTTCTTGCCAGTTGTCGATGTTCTTTGACTAACATTAGCTAACAGTACTAGGCAAGGAAAAAAGAAAATCCTTAACATCATTAATACCTTTAAATGAAAATATTACCAAATTAAATGTTAAACGAATCTGAATTCTGAATTCTCTTATTTTGCAAATCCCTTCACCAACCTCTTGTCGTCACATGCATCCAAGTACACTGGATGATTACTGTAGACAGAGCACAAGAGTATAGGATCGCACATGATAATATGGCAGGGCTTGTGAAACATTTACGAACATACGACTGTTAAATGATCTGATGAACTGATTTTTTTATTCTCTAAAACTGCTTTACTATAATAACCATTGTTAAAAGCGCTATATAAATAACATTTATTTTAATAAAAAAAAATGATGACATGCACGCTCCTGCAATCTAGTGACGGGCAGACAGACGCAGGAGTTAAAGATTGCTGCATGCTTCTTCTTTTTTTTATTGTCTGGGATTGTCACCACTGGAGGAGACAGTCTCGATAAAAAACTAGTCACAAAAAGAAAAGACTGGATAAAATCTGCTGTTGGCCATACTGCTTAATCAGCACTGTCTCCCCAGTCACTGCTGTGCAGGTGTGAATGTGTTACATCAGTTCATATCTAACTGTGGTGAGAGCAAAAATAGACACACCACTTGTGGGTCTATTTTTTCCAGCTCTAAGGTTCTACCTGGTGTGGAAGAGCATAAACAGAATCATTTGGATATTTGAAAAAATGGACAGATACTTTAAGAAAGGTGACAGTTTCTTAAAATGAATCATTACTGGTGAAGAGACATGGATTCATCACTACAAGGCTGAGAGTAAACAGCAGGTTATGAAATGGAAACATCCTCAATCACTGACCAAGCCAACCATCAGCAGGAAAATTGATGCTTACAGTTTTCTGGGATTGTCAAGGGCCAGTATTGGAACCTTAACAGAAAAAAGATTCAACAATCAATAGTGCTCACTTTAGTGATGCTGCAGATCAGCCTAAAACGTTCTGTAATGAGGAACCCCGAAAGTTGTTGACAGATGGCTATAGTATGTATGTATACATTTAATTGTTTTAATGATTACAGATGACATGATTACAGCTTACAGTTCATGAAAGTTAAGCACACGCAACCACAATCATGAGAAATATGTCTAACTTGACAGTTGTCCAGAAGAGAATCAACACCCTACACAAGCCACAGAAGATGTTGTATTGATGCATATTCATGCAAAATTGACTGGAAAGGCAAAGTGGTAGGAAAAGATGCACAAGCAACAGGGATGTCCAGCCTGAAGAGGATTCAAGAACTTGGGAGCTTCACAAGGAGTAGAGTGAGGCTGAAGCCAGTGCATCAAGAACCACCACATACAGATGTCTCAGGAAATGGGCTACAACCAGTGCATTTTCAAATAGTGCAGACTCAAACCTCTCCTCACCATGTCATCTGCTGGTATTGGTCCAATGTGGTGTATCAAGTCCAAAAGTCAATGCAATCATCTTCCAGGAAATGCTGATTTCCGTTTCCAGCAGGACTTAGCACCTTCCCACAATGACCATGATATTACTGAACTTAATTGGCCAGCTACCTCACCTGCGTGAACCTCATGGAGAATAGGAGGACGATGAGAAACACCTGACCCAACAATATGGACGAGCTGAAAGTTGATATTAAAACAACCTGGACTTCAATAACGCCTTTGCAGAGCCACTGGCTGATCGCCACCATGCAGTACTGATGCAGTTATTCATGCTAAAAGAGCCCCAAGTATTGAGTGCTTTAATTAACATACTTTTTAGAAGCTGAACATTTCTGTTTTGTAAACCCTTTTTTGATTGATCTTACATTGATTAACATTATACCAATTTAAATATTTGATTGTAATCAGTAATTACATAAAAAAAAGGTTTGACATATCTCACATTTTTATATTAAACTCAGAAAACTACTTTTATATGATATTAAGTTTTTTGTGATACATTACATACACTAAATACTTAAAGAAATAAATTAACCATTCCATCGAGCATATTATGATCCTATTTAGGCATCAGTGAGGTTATACAAAGTATAAGACAAGCATACCTAGACTGGTCATACCTACTGAGCTGGTCATGCAGTCATGTGTAAAAGTTTAAGCTCCCCTGTAAAAAAAAAATTTTTGTACAAAAACAATCAAAATAATCTGATAGTAATGCATAGAACGAGAGAAACAATTGTTGCTACACATTAATCTGGAATTTGTTATTTGAAACAATTTGAAAAAAGATTACTCTCAAGTGGAAAGCATTCAAGACAGTTGCCAATCTTCACGGAAGTGGACGTCCCACCACACTCATCCCAAGGTCAGACCGTGCAATGCTCAGAGAAATACCCAAGAGATCTTACAGGTCCCACTGAGCATATTAAATGTTAAAGTCAATGATAGCACAATTAGAAAATGACTGAACAAGTATGCCTTGTTTGAAAGGGTTGCCAGGAGAAAACTCTTCTGTCTAAAAAGAAATAGAAGCATGACTGAGATTCGTCAAACTGCATCTGAACAAACCACAAGCCTTCTGGAACAATATCCAATAGACAGATCAACCCAAAGTGGATTTGTTTGGCAAAACCCAATAGCATTTCAGTAGAAACACCTTATGCTTGTTTTTACCTGGGCAACTTGAGTTGACCATGATCTCCTCTGTATAATGGAGTATTCTGTGAAGCCATCTGTCTGTGAACTACAAGGACATCTGAGATAACATCTGAGTAAATCTTCGGCCATCAGAATGGCTGGAAAATAAAAGAATTAAGGTTTTGGATTGGCCTAGTCAAAGTCCAGACCCAAGTGAAATGCTGTGGCAGGACCTTAGCATAGCTGTGCATATGTGAATTCCAGAAACCCTCAATGAACGGGAGCAATGTTGTAAAGAACAATGGACCAATATGGGGTAAGCAAATGATTTCTTCAAAGTTATTTCTTCTAAAGGTGGATCTACCAGCTATTGAATCAGGGGGGTATTTAGTGTTGCCCGCGTGTGTTTATCTTTTTATTAAATTTTTGTTAAATAAATAATAGCATGGTGAAAAAAATTATGTTGTCATTTGTCTGAGGTTGTATTTTCACACACACACACACACACACACACACACACACACACACACACACACACACACAAAAATAAATAAAGAACTTTTACACATGACCGAACATCATAATGTACAATTAATTTGACTCTGATTGCTGCTTATGCCAAATGACTAGAGTTTATTGAAACTTCATTTTTATCTTGTTGGCACAATGTAGTGTAACTGAGGAGGAAAAGGAGAAAGGAATAAACATCAAGATGCAAGACATTCACAAGAATTCAATTGTTTCTTTAAATATATGTACATGCAAATTTCTATCACTCTGCTGCTAAAGATTTAGCAATTACTGTATGTTGTTTCAATCTTGTTTAAAGGTTTCCTTTACACCCTCTTTAACAACATTTATTTCAGGCCCTTTTTTCATTTGCTGTATTATTCCTGCTTCCAGTGTTGGTATTACACATGCATCAGAGGTAGCAAGTCCTCGGAGGATGGAAGTATATCCAGGACGATATTTGCTATAACTAGAATCTGTGCTGAGAAGAGTGAATACTGTAAATATAAGAACAATATGGACATTTTAAGGTGCTTTGAATGTCCATGGTTTATTCCAGAAGTAGGTGCATCTCGTGCGAAAATACTATTAACCACTCGATAGTGGACAGCTTCACTGGTGTTCATTATTAATTTCTAACCCTATGGAAGCACTTGACTGTAAGACACGTTAGCAAAAGAGTTTTTTTCTCTATAAAAGAGCTCAATTATATAACACCCCACAGTGTGGAAATTAACCAAACATACAGTACAAACACATAGCAAGTCAGTACAGAAATTCCTTTGACATACGACATATTTAGATTCTTATCAGGTACTCCGAAGGTCCCAGATAAGCCTAAAGAAGATGAGTATGTAAAAGATTTTCTTTGCTTTGAGACTACAAGCATAGGTAAAGGAAAAGACAGGAGAAAAGTATAAGATAAAATGCATCATGGGAACTCTCGAGATCCCTATGGTTTGACTTTTGTATAAATAATTATCAAAACATCTTATTATCAATACATTACAATTATCACAACACATCGCAATCATTCACAGGCCAAGAATCACACAACCGAAATCACGCAGAATTCAACACCCATACAGTATGGTGATGCTAAACATTATACAACAGTAATGCATGAGCACTATGGCTACCATACATACACATATACAGAATGTAAATGTGAGTGCTTTATAAATGCGAGGTAATTGCATTATTAAAAAACATGATCTATGAAAAAAATGAAACCAATAAAAATAAAAAATATATATACAAATTAAGCTACCATTTCTAATGTGCATATGCAGTGAAATCTCTTGGTGCACCTTCACAGAGTTCAAACAGGACGCAAAAATAGTGGTGATAGCAGCCATCTTGGACTGACTCTGCAAGATGTTCCAAAGTTGTCAGTCGTCAATATAAGAAAGAACAAATGAGCACTAAAGCTTATCTCCCTGGCCAGCCAGGCAGGAAAAAAAAAAGAAAGAACTTCAAACACAACAGTCCACATTTGCTTAAAGAAGGGTATCGTCATTTCACAGCAAAACAGCATTTTAACCCTTCCTGTTTTAGTTACAGTTTTTATCAATTACCAAAAAAGCTAAAAGCTGAGAGGTCCCTCTTACATTTTTATAATATACCCACAGAGACCATATTTCTAAAAAGGAGGAAAAAAAGGAAACTCCCAAGGCTCTCCACAGTGTGAAATTCAAGACAGAATCAGATTCTCATCTCTGTGTCATCACTGTGCTCAAGGGAGTGCTCTGTGGTGCTAATCATTGAGGCTGATGGACCTTGTGTAACACCAAAAGGGGAAACAACAGGTGATCGGGCTGCCAAAGGTGACAGAGATGGAGAGAAGCTAGGAGACATGGCAGCAGATGAGATGGAACCCTCATGACTAATAGGAGAGCGCTTAAGGGTTGTTAGGTGAGGAAATGTCCTAGTCATAGCAGGTTTGGGTGGAACAGATTTTGCACCAGGGTGGGCTACTGATGTAATGAGAGGGGGTGGTTTAGGATCTGTCTTGATTTTCGGTTGGAATGGTCTCCGTGGGTTGTTGGGTGGTAAGCTCTCATCTTTGAGCCTGGCGATTTCTGTAAAAACACTGGCCAGTGGTTGGAACTGTGGGCACCAATTAAGAAGATAGTCCCAATTATAGCTGCCTCGCAGCTCCTCATCACTAGCAACAATAGCAGTGAGAGAGCCATCAATTGAAGGTTTGCCATCCTCTGGGAAGCCATAATCCTTTGGATGAGATATGTTCAGCCCTCTGCCAACTCCAAGGTAGCCACCTCCTTCATCTCTATAGACCGGGACTTGACCAGAGAGCAAGGTGCCACTTAAACTTCCCAATTTCTTCCCTTTGAACCACTGGCTTGAATCTAGAGTACCTGTTTCACCAGAGATGTCAGAGAGCTGGTCAGCATCCTGCTGTATACCTGAGTCCGGCCCTCGGGCAGAAATGTGCTCTTGCATGGAAGAGGTAATGCTTGCCACTCGTGGATACTCATTTATCATCCGAATTTCATCATCCTCTGCAGCCTCGGCTGATCCTCTTCCACTAGAATGTGATGGATCCAAGGAGCCTCCCCTTGTGTAGGAAGCTCCACCTCCTCCCTGATCACCAGCATAGCCTGGAAGGGTCTGGTGATAGATCCTCATCCCACCTGCTGATTTGGTTTCATCTAACTGTATTGCTGTGTCTGAAGCTCCTGTCCCAGTGTTCTGACCTTTCTTCTTGTGTCTGGACTTTACTAGGTACAGGGCCACAGCAATTATGACTAAAATAACTATTACACCAAGAGAGGCTGCAATAATGCTGATGAGGAGAATGTTAAAGTCAGTCACAAGTCCAAAGGATGTGTTGGTGACATCGATCGTTAACTGAGCAGTTGTAACTCTTGATTTTTCCAAAGGACTATGAGCAACGACATCCATGGTCATAAGGCGTGTCTCCTTTTTTGAATGGCTTTGGCTACTAGAACTACTAGCACCATCCATTTTGAGGTAAATCACACCAGTGGTCTTGTTGACATCAAAATATGGGGAGCTGCTTGGTAATGTGTACAGCACAATCCCATCAACACCACCATCCTCATCTCTGGCTTGCACTTGACCAATACTCTGGCCCTTCTGGGCTCCCTCGGGTACCTCAAAGGAAAAAGCTGAGGAGGTAAAGACTGGATCATACTCATCTTCCCCTGTGACATAGACCTGTACAGTAACTGTAGCAGAGTTGTTGCCTGCATCTATTGCCAAAGCCATGAAATGGAAAGAGTTCACCTTCTCAAAGTCAAATGACTGTCGAGAATACACCTCTCCTGTGTTTTGATCCACCATGAAGGAGTCTTTTCCTTGACTAGATCTGTCCAATATAAAATACTTCAGCTGTCCATAGACCCCTGTGTCATGGTCTATAGCATGCAGCACAGTGACTGCAGAATTAGGAGGCTGATTTTCTCGTATGCTTGCAGTCATGGTCTCAATAGGGAAGTAAGGCCTGTTATCATTAACGTCCTTCACCTCCACAATGATGGGAGCTAGGGCAAAATGTCCATGACCATCTGAAGCTTGAATAATTACCACATGGGAAGGCTGAGATTCCCGGTCTAAAGGTTTCTGCAGACGGAGGGCTCCAGTCCACTGATCTACAGAGAACAGACCCATGTCATCTCCAGAGCTAATGCTATACTGGATCTCTGCATTTGGAGCTGAATCTGGATCAGTTGCAGACATCCGTAATATTTCACTACCGGCTGATGCCCCTTCATTCAGTGAGACTACATACTCAGCACGGCTGAATGCTGGAGGATTGTCGTTCACATCATTAACAGTAATAATAGCAGCCACACTGGAGCTGCGCTGGGGAACCCCACGGTCAGACACCACAATGGTGAGGTTGTAGCGAGATGTTACCTCATAGTCCAGCTGCTCTGCAAGAATCAGTGTGCCTACTGTCTGGAAACCATGACCTTCTATGAAGCGAACACTACTCTCAATCTGGAAAGCATTTCCAATATTTCCACTTGCGATAGCAAAGTCGAAACCTGAGTTTTCCTGGGAGAGGTCACCATCCACTGCTTCCAGGGTCAGGATGGTGCCTCCAGGAAGCTGGTCCTCAGGAACCGTGGCTCTGTACTCTGACTGATGAAACATGGGAGCATTGTCATTCACATCTGTAAGCTGGACCTGGATGGTAGCAATGGCAGATAGAGATGGCTTTCCTCCATCATGAGCTTCAATAACCACCTTTACAGTTGGTCGCTCTGGGTCAAATTCAGCTTTTTGACTGGTAAACAATGTGCCTGCAAAAAAAAACAAAATTAAGTGGTTTTAGGCTTAATTTTTCAAAGTATCAATATTTTAATGTATTTGCCCTAAATAGAATAAATATGAATAATTTACCATTACTGGAGTCAATGTAAAAGCCCTCTTTAGATGATGATACCAGTCGGTAGGTGACTTTTCCATTTTCTCCGGAGTCCTGATCTGTGGCTGTGACTGTAATTACAGGAGTGCCAGGTGGAGAATGTTCT
>JAOTQY010000008.1:8470569-8484735 GCA_026413445.1 Dolichallabes microphthalmus
GTCGCGACTCTGTGGTCGCAAAAATATTTCGCTGCATTTCATACTTGTGTGATTGTGTATGCGACAAATAAACATACAGTACATACTTACTTACTTACTTACTTATTAACTGCATTAACTCAAGAGCCTTATTCACAACTCTTATTAAATTTTAACTGTTAAAAAAAAGCTTTAGTGTGAAGAACTGCACATTGAGCAGGACCATTAAGGAGTTAAACTGATTCTGAGCTTGGGTCACCACCCGTGTGGAGCTTCACTTATTCCCCTGGTGTCCATGTGGGTTTCCTCAGGGTTCTGTGGCTTCACCAAAATATGGCAGTATACTGTACAGTAACAATAGCTGGATTTGCTACTCTAAATATGTGGGACTGTGTGTAGGTATGGAGCCCTGGAGTGGTCTAGACTGTATTCTACACTGTGCCCAAGACAAGATGCTTACTGATAATGAACAAGAGCAAATGAAACAATTAAGGAGTTATAAGACATTCTGTTCTCACCGGTTTGAGAGTTGATCTGGAAGTTGCGATCAGCATGCAGTAGTTTGTAAGTTATCCGGCTATTGAGTCCAGCATCACGGTCAGTGGCTGAAACTCTCCCAAATCCTGTTCCTGCTGGCAGGTTCTCCCTTACTGCTAGGAAGACCCTCTCCTGGGAAAACCGTGGTGAGTTATCATTTTCATCGGTCAAAGAGACCCTCAGAGTGGCGCTGCCAGTTTTCTTCAGCTGCCCGCTGCCTGAGCTGGCCAGTACAGTGAGCAGGTAGATGTCTTTGGCCTCCCTGTCCAGTGCACTCTTCACAAACAGCCACCCGCTGTCTGAGAAAATCCCAAACCCTGCCGCATCCCCATCTGGCCGGAGATGGTAGGAGATTTGAGGGGAACTTGAAGAGGAGGCTCCATTTCCACCTTGATCCCTACTCAGGGCACGTACCTGCAGGAAACGCGTGTTCAGTGGTGTGTTTTCCTTCAGCTCCACACGATAGGTCATTGTGTCAAACACTGGCCCCTGGTCGTTCTCAGCCTGTATGTGCACTACAAGGGTGAAAGTGGCGCTAAGCTGAGGGGCACCGAAGTCTTTGGCCAAAACCAGCAAGTCGTAACGAGGAACACTCTCATAAGAAAGGCTTCCTATGAGGCGGATTTCACCACTGCTTCTGTCAACACTGAATGTCCGCTGACTTTCAGAAGAAAGCAGATCAAAGCTCAACTGCCCGTTGGCCCCTGAATCGCGGTCCTCTGCCTTTACTCGATATACAACAGTTCCCATCTTGGTAGCCTCGGGCAGCAGCAGAGACTCTGAAGAAGAAGGCATGAAGGTGGGTGCGTTATCATTGACGTCAGTGATGGTGATGCGGACAAGTGCCTGAGCAAATACTGGAGGGGAGCCACTGCAAGCCTGGACCTCCAGTTCCAGTGATGGCCAAACTTCATGATCCAGAGGCAGGCTGGTGCGCAGAGCTCCTGTCTCTACGTCCACTGTGAAGTAGCCTTCAGGATCACCAGAGGAAATGGTGTAGGAGATGTCCTTATTGGCTCCTGGAAGAGGAATAGGAAAGAGATATACTGTACAGTCAGACACACAGGAAAAAGCATGTGTGCATATAGTGGCAAATAACATCAAGTGACTACTATTATACATAAAGATTGAAAACAAAAAATGAAACACTTACCATTCCTGCTGTTGGCAAACACCACACCGACTTCTGTGCCTCTCAGCACATCCTCAGACACAGTGAAGAAGTACTGTGCCTGCTCAAAGACGGGGGGAGCTACAGAGCCAGCCACAACACTGATGTTCACTCTGGCATTAACAGGCACTGTGAGCCCACCTCCGTCCATTGCCGTGACCACCATTGTAATGACAGAGTTGTCTTTCCCATGCAAGGAGCGGGAAAGAGAAATCACCCCTGCAGAGAAACAAATGGCACACAAAGAGGCGCACCATACAGAGATCACTCATGTTCTTCACCTCTGGGGTGTGCAATATTATATACAGATGTGCAAGGTACTGTATACAGTATGTATAATAAATAACAGCTTCATCATATATATATACACTATATACACTAAGCAATTATTTAAAGTCAAAAGATTTCATCCACGTCAATACCATTCAATTGAACAGACTGATTGCAAATCGAATGGTAAGTAGAGTACAGGACACAAATAAGGATCTAGTGGCATGAGTGAGTGAAATCCGACTACGTCTAATAGTTTCATCAAGCAACAGCTTAGTTAAAAATTAAACTCACCCCTAACAATGATGAGTGTTACAATACATCTTCAAGAATTTTTACGATATTGAGTATTTGTAATAAACACACACCTGTGTCCTTGTTAAGCGTGAAGAAGTTGGAGCCCCCGCCAGGCACTGTGCGGTATGTCACTTTGCCGTTCTCTCCTGCGTCGGGGTCGTTCGCTGATACTCTGAGGACAGAGGTTCCTGGCGCACTCTGAGAGCTCAGACTGACCGCATAGTTTACAGGGTAAAACATGGGCCTGTTGTCATTAATGTCCAACAGTGCCACAGTAACATGGGCAGATGAGCTCAGGCCACCCTGAGGATGGAGAAGCAGGAGAAAATTGACAAAAGGTGTTATTCTCTGCTGATGGAGAGTTACCGGGCTTGTAATTACCTTTAATTCACCAGCTCAATAAATAAATAATGTAAATAATAATAAATAATGGCAGTGGGAACTGTTACTTACTGCCTTCATAGAAGTGTGGGTGCGTGTGTGCGTGCGTGCGTGTGTGTGTGCATGTAGGCGTGTGTGTGCCTGTTGATCAGAGTAAGAAAGAAAGTGAGCGAGAGTGGTTGAGTATGTATTACTGTATGTAAGTGCACCCAAGGGAAGTTGCATTTTAATGCCATTTTATTTGAAGAGCTCATAGCTGTTGTTTCTGGCAGCGGAAGGGGACTGTACTGAGCACTGAATCTGATAGCTAGTCTGGGAGAATGAATGTGATCTGACAGCACAAATACACATTTGTGTCAATGCACTGAGCCTACAGTATATGTTTCCAAGAAAAGAACAAAAAAATACCCTGCTATTAATTGCACAAGCCAAACAAAAATGTAATTGGACTAGCAAAAGATTAGCAATAATCTGCAATGGGACACACATACTGTTGCATACATACATTGCATTTTGGATCGTAATGATGAATCTATATTACAAATCTCTCACTCACCCCATCCGTAGCAGTGACTGTGAAATCGTATCTCTCAGATCCCTCGTCTCGGTCTAGGACTGCGCTAGTGCAGATATGGCCAGTTTCTTTATTAATGCTGAACACTGCTGGAGGGGCACTGGAGGGTCCAGATCCTATAGAATAGGTTATTGCACCAAATGAACCGCCATCAGCATCGATTGCCGTCACCTAGAGAAAACAAAGACAAACAGAAATACAATCTGTTATTATTTATCAAGATGGATAACTATTGCTTTTTTATACCAGTCAAAAGTTTGGACATGCCTTCTAACTCCATGGCCGCTTTTCATTTTTATTTATTTCTACATTGTTAAATAATGCAATAATCTCCATTAAAGAGTTGATGTTTAATATTGAGCTGTTTCTCCTACTTGTGTTCGGTAAAGCCTTCGTAATGGGTCTAATCGGAGATGCTGTTAATACAGTAGGTGATTCCTGGCTGGTAACTGTAAATGACCTTCTCTGACCGTCTTGCTTTCCTTTTTCTCTGACCGTCTTGCTTTTCATCATTGTGCTTAATAGGTGTGTGGGTGTGTGTGTGTGTGTACAGCATATATGTGACACAGTAGTACTTTTAATACAAGAAACGTTTTTCTTTTTTAAACTTGGGGAAATGACTTGGCCATGGAATGAGTTGTATCTGTCCACCAGCTGGCAGAAAGGAAGCCCAAGTTAACAACTCAGGTCAGGTCAAGTCCATCTGCCTTCCCTAAGTTTCTGAATAAGACCAAAAATCTGCAAAGTTTTGTTTGGAGATCTGATTCTCTTTGGATCTCCTGATTTACGCTTATACTAACCTCAAGCTTGGCATGTTACGCTTAGCCAAATTGCAAGATGAGCAGACCACAGCTGTGGGCTTAGGTGGTTACCTAAGTCAACAAGCTAAACAAAAACAACTGAGGAAAATATGAACAAGTCCATTTCCAACCAGCTGCGTTGCACACCTGACAGCTACTGTACGCATCACCAAAACATGGCAAGGAACCAGACATCAGGTGCTATCCATAAGGATCTTAAATGGAAAAATCTTGACCTCTGATCTTCTCTTTCTGGTCGATGCGCTGATTCCTGATGCGCTCAGTAAACAGAATTACACTGGTGGTCCAAGAAAGTGCTCATTCGTCATTTTGATCTATGCATGTAACCTCAAAAGCCTACAGTATAACCCAACAAAAAAAATTCCTTTCAAAACATTAGGAGAAGAAGGCTTTGCAAGGTCTGTTTCTGAAAAACATTATGTATGTTTGGCTTTAAAACACGATCCTATAACTTTGATTCATGTCTCTTACACCAGCAGTAAAATAGACCTTTCTATAAGACCTTGAGACTTTGAAATCAGGCCAAAGAGGACCTCTGATGTGTCTCTGAGCCTGCACAGAGGTGAGGCAGTTCGTTCTCATGATACTGCTGTAAATTTCCCCATTCGTTCCAATACTGCTCTGGATTAAAGAGTTTTGAACAGTCAACAGACTGGCTGGTCAGCACAAATATTGATCATAAAGTACTGTACAGTATAGCCCTACAGTATGGGTGCACAGAAACTGCACCTCTCTTTTTCAAGAGACCAATTTTATACCCGTTACATACAGTAGAGAAACTATTTTACAAATGTGCATGGTTAGTTTTGTATACAGATATGGATGAATGGGTGTTTAAGTAAAACAGTAAAACTCCTGAACATACATAGTACTAAATGGAAAGAAAAGAATGTGGTAAGAACGGTTGGCTCCACCATGCTTTCCAGGTGGTACGTGTTTAACAGCACAATTCATTAAAAAGCAGTCAGCTTTCAACAGCCATAGACCACTGAAATCATTCTCACTTAGCACAAATAAGACTACCATCAGAGATTGTTATCCCAGCTGCAGATATCTTCACCATTACCACTTTGCCTTATTTCCTGAAAAGATCACTTGGATGGATCTGTAATCTTTTAGCTGTCAGTGTTTCTGTAATATTTATGTAATTCAAAACGTTCAGGCATCTGTGATATTAATTTTGGACACTGCACTGTCCAGGAGTCGGTTGTCCACACAGGAAAGCCCAGTGAGATACGACTTGACAAAGGATGACTTTAGAATCATTTGTATAGACACTAGAATAGCTGAATATTATCTTAGAGATAGATGAGATCACCACTTGGGAAGGAAGAAAGACTAACTTAATGCATTTCAGTGCGTAAAAAATAAAAGAATGAAAGAATGTTTCTCAAAAAAATTCAGAAAGGTTTTATGGTTTACAGTTTATTTATTTATTTGAAGATTCCACCTTACATTCTAGATCCCTGTTTCTTTGTGTCAAGGCCTTTAAGGTTTTAAGTCAGGTGTGGGGGTAATCGGGCATGACGACCAAAGCTGGGAAAGCCTGGGTTACAGTCAGTTGTGGATTCGAGGTCATGACTGAGAGCCTCACGGAGTGCAAATGATAAAAAGAAATATTGGGTGTCTGTTGGGAACCTCTGGGGAAAGAGGATGACTACATTGATTCTCCATGCTTGCTCTGACACGGAAACCCATAAAATCCTGAGGTACAGACAAACACACATACAGTACTACTGAGGCATTAAAAATCCCATAAGAAAAAACCTTTATGAAAAGTGTAATGTGTAATGTGTAGTTTACAGTAAATGAAAAAAGACTTGGAAGCGATCAGTCATGGCTCAACAGTCTAGCTCCAGCCTGAACTGCAATAGTGATGAGACAGAGCTTCTCTCATTAATGCTTGTTTAATTTCTCATTCATCATTCAATCATTAATTAAAAAAGATGATCTGATTGGATAAAAAAAAAAAAAGTGGATCAATGTGTCACACTCTCATCCACTGTGAATGCAAATTCAAAATATTCACTTTGGAGTCTCGTTCTATTACAGCACTGCTTATCATGTCTAGAACAGACAGACATTAAAAAATGTTCAATTGTAACTCCATTTGAGTTAATTCTGTAACTCCGAGCTTGATCGATGAGATCAATGTGAACAGAACACACTTTGGAATCATTTGACCTGACGTTGCTAAATCATGCGTTGAACCCAATCTGCTGAGTTGCCTGAATTACCAGAGTCTGTGTGTGTGTCCACTGAGCAAAAAGGGACCAATGATTGATAAAAACTGTCTTTAGATTACTGGCCAAATGATGGGCCAGTAATCATGGGTTGTTATCATGTTCCAACAGTAGAAACAGAAATGGACAAAAAACGACAACCTAGCCATTAAACAGCCATGGTCCATATTGAATTATTTAAACATGTGCGTTATTATAAAAAGCAGCACTGTAGGAAGTTTGAAAGTCTACATAACCTTTTTGTTATGGTACAGTTTAGGCTTACAGATAATGTAAGGTGGCTTGAAACACCAGTTTGAAATAGAGCAGTAATACTGTCTGGATGAAGGCATACGTTTATCACGGAGACCCATTTATTCCTGAAGTCACACTCTCTGCAATCACTCCCAGGAAAGAACACATACCGCTGTATACCATAACTCAAATCTTTCTAGGGTCATATGTCTCTCATGAGATATTGCACACGACCTATACAGTACATACCAAACACTGTGGTACAAGTAACGAATCAGACCCTGATTTTATTATTATCATCCACATCAGACTGATTACCTCTGTATGATCCATTAAGAGCTGATTTACAGGTGGAGACTTCCGTTCTTCACCCTCGATAATATCTTTCCTTTTACTTTTAGTGCAGTCATTCCAAAGAATTGAATAATGTTTTAATATTAATGACTAAGTAGTCAGGGCTGTGTTGGAGGGTTTACATCTGGCATATTTAGCTCAAACGAATTATATTAATGGGTTTAACATGCATTAAATGTTTCTTCCTAAGATTTAACTGACAAGACTTTTTAAGGATTCATGTCAAAGTTATGCAGTGACAAAAACAATTTTATGTTCGGAAGCCTTCTTGTGGTTTCATCATGTGTTGTACCTTGTTTGGTATTGTATTGCTTAAATGTGTAAATTACTGATACTACGGTTTATCTTTTATTTTCATCTAATTTCAAGAAGCTGAATGTAAAATGTGCATTTTCAATAAGAAGCGTTTTCCTGTTTAACATGTAGGTATTGGTTTTAGACAACATTGCACACATGCACAAAAAAACTATGGTTGTCCAGCATCTACATTACAACTGTACAAACAATCTGAATCATTCTGCATAACTAGTTTGGACTAATGGAGGTCGTTCAATGTGTACATACCATGACTTTACTACTGGAGTTTGTTTTTGTTGATGTTGTTTGTTGTCCATAATCATGGGTTTACATACTGTAGAAGATTTCCTTCTGAACTGTAGATGTTGATTTCTTTCCATGATGCTGCCAGTGCAAGCGCCACAAACGCCAGCTAATTACAGTGCTCCAGTCCTATGAAAACCTGTTTTTATAGACCTATAAGGCTTTCTGTCTCTTCCAGTGACCATAATAACCCTTTCCCTGCTATCACAACACTTGAAATAGGAAGTAACCTAACTAAATTACAAGAGTCGCGCATGCAGCAATGAGAGAGGTTAGCATCTACACCTGATGCAGAACATATGGTTTAAGCCCAAGACAACCGTTTTCAAGAGGACAACGCTAGTCAGCTCTAGAGCTTAAAAACAGTGTTCAGATCCTACCAGACTTACCATGGCAGTTGACCCACAAGTCCCAAAAAACTGTACTTCAGATGATGGTTTATAACAATAATGTCCTTCACAATTATGGCAGAAGTAATACAACTTATGGCGTAAGAAGTAAGGTGCTATGAGTGGATTAAGTCAAGATCCTTCTTTCATTATTTCAACAAATTCTAATGGCACTTAAAGTGGTGTGCAAAAGTCTTGTTTAAAAATATGTACTGTAAGCACAGACTATTGATCTCAGTCATGTCAGTGGAAAAACATTTCATTTTCATAATTGCATTTGCAGAGCAAACAAGCACCGACCAGGAGGGACTCATCAACTGTATCATCTAAACACTCTGTGGTCTTCAGCATTGAGCTGGTCAGAGGAATGATGATACAATCAACTAATAGTTGGGTGTAGGTCTCAATGGGGCGCTAAGATTAATGCAGAACATGTACTGTATCATGTAAACATTGTGTATAAAAGATGATGGTGCAGAGAATAATTAAAAAAATTGTGACCTTCTCCCAAAACAAAGTTCAAAGCAAAGTATGTCTGACGATTACTGTATACTGTATTCCATAGAGCTGTGGCCGTGGTGATTAGATTAACCTAAGCCACAAGTTTTTACATTTTTATAAATGTATTAGCTTTAGTTTGGTTACTAAACTCATGTATTTTATCATTTTTAATAGATGGAGAACAGATAAATATATGAACTATGTAGCAACTGTCTATTATGGAATACTCTGGAATGGTTATGAAATAGTTGTAGTAATTATAATACTACAAATGCTAAAGTAGCATGCTTATCAAAGAAACCCACTAGCAAATGACTTAGATTATTTCAGTACAACAGAAATGACACCATGCCACGTTTGTTAGGTGTTGGACTGTGGGCTTGAGTGGCAGGTATAACTGCATCGGGTAGCGAGAGCGGGTTATAAGTCTTTTAATGAGAAAACCAAACAAAACATGAACAAAGAAGGTTGGCTTTATTTTGGAGCGTGCTATAAGCAGAACTCAAAATAATACTCAAACATACAGGGGACTGAACATAACTTGAAACTAAACATACTCGAATACAATACAAACACGAACTAAACAAACTAAACAGACAGGGAGACTAAAACACAAGGGACTTGACCTACAAGGGACTAAACACATGAGACAGACTTGGCTAGGCCTACTAGCTGTTATACACACAAGCTGCTAAACAGACTAGTAGCCAGAGACCCAAGGGATGAACAGACTAGGTACACAGCAGACTAGGTATGAAACGGACTAAGAACTTTACAGGTTAGTGGCTAAACAGGTTAGTACCCAAACAGACGAGGAGACTAGACAGACTAGGAGACTAAACAGACCAAGATCTCAACCGGTTAGTAGTGCAATGGTTAGTATTTATACAAACTATGAACTAAACATGCAAGGGAGGTTACTTACACACCAGGGTAAACACACAAAAGGCTAATCCTCCTAGAGGCTAATCCTGCTAGGAGACAGTGAGACAAGAAGACATTAACAATACATATTTAATCAAAACAAATGTAAACTTAACTCAAAATGCTCCATAAACCAAATGCCAACTAAAACAAACCAATACAAAACAAATGCCCACTTAACATAATCCGTAATAATGCTCGACCCAGTTTCCCAGAACAACCAGCTATTTATAACGTAACTAATGAGCTACCTCGTTTCAGGTGAGCACCCGCATCACCTGACTGAGTACTGTAAATAAAACAATTACAAAGACCAACCTCATAAGCGAACACATCCTCATTTGGATAACACAGATAACCAGATAACACAACCACAAATAAATTCATCCTTTTTATAATTGTTTTATAAGAGAAGTTTGAAAGTGCAGTTGTAAAACAGGACAGTGTTTCAGTTGAGGTTGTGAACTGTTTACTGATGAAGACTCGGGTACAAAAGTGTCCATGGCAATTTCAGTCCTAAAACTATTCAAGTCATCACAGTCACAAGCCATCACAGAAAAACTTTTGAACCAATGTTTTCCAATGCCACCTCCATGAATATTAAGTTTAACATCAAAGATCAACCTCTTAACATCAAAGCAATTGCAAGAAGCAACATATAGGTATAGAAATGTTCTTTCTGTAGATACAATGACATACCTTACATAGTCAGATTGCATTTACTAAAAAAAAACTATTTTAATTATAATGGTAACTGTACTGTATGTTCAGCAATATTTTTTAGAATTAGACACTCAAGCAAGCTAAAATGTAAGGTATTAATAAGCAATTTAATTTGTTTCAGAGAGAATGCCATAACTAAAAGTGTAGGAGACAGACGAGGGGTATGTGAACAGATGAGAAGAAACGCACTTCAACAGGCGGTTGTCCCAGCTAAGGCGGTGTATCCGTTGGTTAACAAACTGAATTGTTTGTCATGTAGTAAACTCTAAAGACGATTTACAGACTACACTATTAGGAGGTGCCCTTTAGTGGTTCTTCTATAAAGTGAATGTACTGTACAGAGCGGATGTTTCTCTTTCCTTAAGCTTTTGTAAAAATGCCACAGGACTCTTCTTATTTTATAGGCTTGTGGAATTTGTTGCTTCTATCAAAAAGAAAAAGAACAGTGCCACTTTTTGTGTTCTTCTTTGAAGTGAAGTCAAGAGCTACAGTACCAAGTCTAAGGAAAAACATTGTGTATGCAGAATTCCGAGGAGTGTGTGCATTGAAGATAACTTTGTCTGAAACCCCAGCGTTTGTGTTTAAATGTTTGTACAGTGCAGTATGACTTATCTATAGATAATAGCACTGGCAAAATACAAATCACAGCTAAAATGTCTTTTCTGGCAAAATAAGAATGATGGAACAATACTATTTTTCTGCCTTCTGTCCAATCTAAGCATCTGTGTATTTTCAATATTGTTCCTTTCTTGCTACTCAAATGAAACACTCAGAAGTGTGGAGAGCCAAGCAGTGGTGGCCACTACTAACTAAGAATACGTTCACATTACTACTGAAGTAATTCAATTCGAATTGATTTACCCTAACGTGACACATACAGTACCAGATTTTTATGGCTCTGTGAACATACAAATTTCACGTTTTTTCGGATCTAAATACTTAATTTCACCATATCTTGAACTGTTGTAATTTGAGTTTCACCTTTGTTCCCAGAGACTAAATATCTGTTATTAACATGTTATTTAACACCAAAATTATTTTCATTATTAATTATTGATTCCTTTGTTCTTGAGTCTTAAGCACTGGCACTGGAGAAATCAATAGATTTGGCGAGTCATGCATCATGCTGACAGTCGCGCAGGACCAGCCAAGAAACACTAAAGCTTATTCAAGATAATTACCTTCAGCCTATGCAAATGAATGCTTTTCTTGACCATGTCTACGCCCACAGAATATTGGATGTTCCACACAATTTCCATTGGATAATATTAGCATCAGGTGAAGATCCTCATAAAACAGAAAAGAACTGAAGTGACTCTGAAATCACATGGCCCAGGCTTCTCATCTCAGTGATTTTACTGACTTAGAGTGAGGGGAAAGTGAGAAATCGAGTTAGACAGCACCTCCAAAAGCATGATAGAACGTGAGAAACAGCATTGTTAGGAAGGAGAAATATAAGCCCCTTAAAGCACTGTTGTCATTCAACAACTCCTCTAAATTATGTGGCTGCCCCAAACCCAAAAAGCATTATATATGTTTACACTGACCCCACTCGATTATACACTTCAAACTGGAGCCTAATCACTGCTGCAGCATAAGCAACTCCATGTCATGGTAGAAAAGGGCAATGTGTAATGCTTGACATCCCTCCTGTTCCTGGAGTCTGTGGTGGTGCAGAGGGGGATGAAACAACGGATGCGGAAAGAGCAAAAGGCAGAGGAGGGGGGTTGGTGAGGAGAGGATTTGGATGAAGGACCAGTCAAGCATGGAAGAGTAATGTTCATACTGTCAGTGCTCCATCAATGCCAGCAAATCGAGACAATCCTGCTCCAGAAACCAGCAATACAACCTGCTATCCTGTTACTGGCCAATTTCATATGAACACCCCTTCCCCTGAATATTCCTGTAGTTATCTGATTAGTCAGTCATGAGACTTTGTGCCTACAGTAAATTTATGTGGGAACAGATAAAGATTTCCAGTTATCATCAGGAGAACAAATATTAAAGTGATCTCAAAAAAGATGGTTTATTGGTATCATAGAAGCTGGTTTAGCTTGATAATACAGTAGATTTATTAGCTGATATGTTAAAATATCATATACAGTACTACCAGTCAAAAGTTTGGATCTTCTAATTCACCTTCTAATTCCTTGGTCTTTCCTGATTTTTATTTCTTTCTACACCGTAAAACAAAGCATCTAAAATATGCAGTAATCTCTTCTGAACAGTTGATATTGAGATGTTTCTGCTACTTGTGCTCTGTAAAGCCTTCAGAACGCCTCTAATCTGAGGTGCTGATAAGTGGTGATTTTTGAGGCTGGTAACTCTAAATGAACTTCTCTTCTGTAGCAGAGAAAAGTTTTGGTCTTGCTTCCCTGGGAAGGTCTAAATCATCAGAGCTGGTTAAATCATTGGGTTTGACGAGTTTTGCAAATGGACTTGACGATACTGTTCTTCCAAGAACCGTTCCAGAACAGCTGACCTTCGTGCCTTAAAATAATAACTGACTGTTGTTGTTATTATTGTTACTCAGTTACCTAATGCCATATGTGTTATTTCATAGTTTATAAATCTTCAGTATTGTTCTACAGTAGAATGCAGAAACCCAACAAGCACTGGGGGAAAACCTGCAAACTTCATGCACACAGACCCAAGGCGGGAATCAAACCCGGAACCTGGAGGTGAAGGCGACAGTGCTAACCACTATATATAAAAATATTAATAAAATATAAAATATCAATAGTAATAAAAAAAATATACATACTGAATATAAATTATAAATATAAAAATGTAAGGGAAAATGAGCAAGCAAATCTGATATTTCAATAGAAAGAAACCTTGAGAGGAACCAGACTTAAAAGGGAACCCTTCCTCATTTAGATGAAACCAGTGTGATCATAAATCAATTCCTATTATATCCGCATGCTACACGTTTAAAAGTTATATGACAGAAAAGGTTTTCAAGTTAATAGTAAGTCTGTTTTTACTCTTGGAAGTTCAATTACAAAACTGTCCATTGCAAATTCAGGTCTTTGGTCATATGAGTGAATGACTGACAAAAATATATTAGGCGTATTTTATATAAACTTCTCATTTCCACTATTCTTGAATGGACTGTTTTACTAAACATCTGTTATGTATTTTAAAATCATGGTCTCTGAACTAATCCCGGCTCAGTCTGAGTCTAGGGTTGGTGATGGACCTGATGTGCATGATAAGGACAGGGTCAAAAGGTCAAAAGCTATGACCCTTTGCTTTCTTTGGTGCCGACATGCCTTGTCTGTGGCTCTGAAATAAACGATTCATCCATTTTTAGATACAATGGGGAAACAGCTGTTTTAACAGAAAAACAGATGCAAGAAAGGGACACAGCCTATTATATGTTCAATTACACAAGGGTTAATTTAAGCAATGATATTAATCACTATATTCATGAAGACAGCAGGTTGCACAGAACCCCATCTAATCTAACCAAGAGAAAACCATTTATTGGATGCACAAATCCAAGAAGTATTTTTATTGTAATAAAAAAAAGGGGTCAGTGCACCAAATGTTACCTGTCCCAAACCATTACATAATACATAAACTTACCAACAAACAGTGACTTTACTGGCTAACCTGTTAAGCAATAAAAGTAACCATAAACATCTCTGCTGAGACTGAGAGACGATCCCATGGGAAAAATTGCATTCATAAATAGAACTCCTAAATGATGACCTGCTACACATTCATTAGGGTCAGAGATTCCAGTGCAGTGATGCAAGTTTAATATATTCAGTATTTATATAAATTTCACCTTACCCTTAAATAAGGAAAGGTAAAATGTTAACCTGGAAACAATAATCCACTGTCAATTGCAATCAGTTAAACTCCACATCATGCCTTACTGTATATGTGGTTGTCTAGGACAGTGGTTCCCAAACTGGGGGAATAATTTCAAGGGGTCGCGAGAGGGATTAAAAAAGTATCATTTTTTTGTGATTATAATACACACTTTTCAGTATTACAAATAAATGCTATAAATATATATTTTCTGATTTGTAAAGATATTACTGATTGAGTGTGAGTGTTTAAATTGAGTGTTGAAAAAAAATTTGCGACTCAAAGATATGACGTCACTGTGCAGCGACGGGCTCACTAGTTATTGCTACAGCGCACAACTGCACGT
>JAOTQY010000008.1:8511704-8523595 GCA_026413445.1 Dolichallabes microphthalmus
TAGTATAAAAGAATTAAAAGTAGAATGTATAGTCATTTGTGAGACTAAGAAACTGGGATCGTGATCTAAATCACTAGTAAGCAATTGCTGATGAATCTTATTAATTTTTGACTCGAAAAAAGTCATAAAATTGTTACATTGTTCAGTAGAACACAGGCTTAAAGGCAGGCTGTCTGCTGGACATGAGACCTTCTTGACAACAGAAAAAAGAGATCTAGAGTTTCCTTCGCTGGCTTCAATTATATTAGAATAATAGTCTGATTTTGCTTTAGACAGAGCTTCCTTATAATGATACATATGATCATATGATTAGTTATAAAAATGTGAAAGTCTGATTTTGGAAGCACAATGTGCACAAGCAGACAATGAAAACTGATGGCAATGAGCTCTTACAAAGATCTGTCTCTCTTTCTATTACAGCATAAGTGTCATAACAGAATAAAAATGTAATGCTCTCTGACCAGAAAGCTCTGTACTTGGAAAGCAAGACAGACGCTAATACCAAAAATGCTTCTGCCTAAAGACACAAAGACTACACTACATTGGAAACTGGGATGCGAACAGCTGCATGATTAACTTCAAGAAACTTGGACCGAATCTACAGTCCTACAATAAAAACAAGCACCAGGGAGATCCCAGTAATCCTTACATGTCTTTCAACTTGGAAATCACTAGTTCTTTTTCAGTCTCAACATATTTTTTTATGTATAGTGTTCATAGTATTTGAACTTAAACGTACATCTCACATCTCGTATAAAAGAACACAGATTCTGCCTCTGACTTTATAGCTTGCTTTTTAAATTGAAATCTGCTTACTGTTTTTTAAAATATATATTTAGGCACATAGATTATCTTGATTAAGGATGAGGAGAACATCATTCAAAGTAAACTGAATTGTATCCTACCAAACGTTCCACTTTTCTATAAACACTAGGCATGGGAATCACCAGGGACTACCCAATACAATATTATTGTGATACCTAGGAGCCGATTTGATTTGTATTGTGATTCTATAAGTATCCCAATTTTATAAATATTCCGATCCAATATTTATAATAATTTGCTCATACAGGGTGTTGTGCTGCCTGCCAATGTGTGAATCAGTCAAATTAACCACTGATTCAAGCTCAGAAACCAACACATGAATATTTTGTAAACCAGTCAAAAGGTTTCAAGACCATATTCTAACTAACACAATCAAAAACCTTATTCACACAGTGAATAAAAACGAATTACGTCACCAGACATATGGTGTAGCACATATGTACCCCCTTTCCCCAAATGGGTTTGCCGGATAGAAGCTGAAACCACCACGCAGATGACTCACACAACCTGGAGAAGCCTCTTTTTCCCAGTATAAATCACCAATCTGTCTCCTTACCATTAATCAAAGTGTTCATGGGTTATAAGTTTGAAGTTCTCTTTGTGGAAAAAAAATAATAAAGTGGCTTTATTTAAGCTCTGCTCATTTTCTCCTTGGGAATCCGAAGATCCCACAGTTGCCTTTGGCATGCTGGTCCAGGCTTAGCTCTACAGTAGCTCACTCTGCTATTTGCACTGGGCAGATGTGGGACTGGTAATGTCACAAGAAGCTTGTAGGAATTTAGGATTGCTAAAGAAAATTGTGTTACACATGTATGGTATGAACATATCTACAACAAAAAAAGAGATTTTTATAGTCTTTAGTGACTTTAGTGACAAAAAAAGAGATTTTTTTTTTGTCACTAAAGTCACTAAAGACTATAAAGACTTAAGACTGCATACAACAAAAACGTTTTGGATCTTTATGGATATCCATATATATTCTTATGGGGCCAAGTTACCAGCTTGATGCCCAATTGTATCTGAGCAAATGAGGGTGAAGAACCTTGCTCAAGGGCCAAGCCATGGCAGCCCGGCAGTATATGGGTTCAAGCAAGGGACCCTCCGATCAGCAGTCCAACACCTTAACCACCAGGCTACCCCTGCCCCCAATACATCAACATCCTTCATTTCATTAATGAGTTAAATGTGGCCACATTCTCTCCACCGGACATTTCTTTCTGCATTTACACATGAAGTTTATTTTGGTGCCAGACAAAAGGGAGCATTTAGCCTGTCTGTTTTCACTGCCTAAAATTGGACTAATGACGATTTTGTGCCACAGAATTGCAGTTGGTGCTTAATGTAATGTGTTGAAGTCCCTGCTGGCTGGAACAAATTGAGCATGTACAGTACTGTATTGAGTAAAATGGGACATATTCCATGGACATGCTTATCTGGCAAAAAAATAAATTAAAGATTAATTAGCCTGAAAAAAGTTCATATGACATGTTTCCACATCGTTTGTGGAAATTCCATTTTCAAGGACTTTAGTTCCTTCATATATTTCTTTCATACTTCCCTCATTTTAGGAAAGGATATACTGTAGATTTTGATGGATTCTTACTATGATAGTCTGTCAATTTTCAGTGCAGATGTTTAAACCCAGTAAGGCAACAGCTCCTGCATTTACACAAAATACTCTTCAAGCGGGAATCGTCCCAACAGGCAAAATACAGTAAGATAAGCTACAGTACCTGGGGTTTACAGTATGTCAAGGTGCCCCACATTAAATAATGGCTATAGAAACTAAGCGATAAGAACTACAGTTGCTACTCCTCCTAAGAAAATTAGTTATGCTGTAGTGCTGAAGGAACAGCAAAGGAAAAGAGAACAGAAATGTCTTTCAAACTATTTGAAAAATTATCTGTCAAATAAACAGTTGAATTCAAAGTCTGTCTACACAGCATACAATTAAATGTACTGATAACGAAACACCACAGTATATTAGTGATAGAATACAGAGTACAACCTCAGGTCATAGCCATTACTGTATGAAGCACATAACTAAACAATCAAAAAAAATATTATCCTAGAACTTTGTTTTCAAAACGTGTAATGACAAAAACAGTGTTAGTGGGACCTTGGGCAGCTGTGCATGTTGCTTACTAGACAGAGGCAGCCAATGTTAAGATATTTTAATACGGTTTGTATGGCCAAAGCAAATTTTTCTAAGCTTGCCAAAGTAAATATATTCTAATATTTTGAGTAAGAATGCCAAAACCGCATTAGTTAGTTATCAGTGACCATAACTCACTGTGAATTGGAATGGTTTACCTGTAAACCATCAAGCTGGGGCAGCATAAAATACAGTATCGAAACAGATCCCTGACAAAGACAAAGATATCATTTTCCAGCTGCCTAACACACAGTATGACTGCAAAACAATTCCTGCTATCCGTTATTACCCAAATGCGGATGGGTTCCCTGTTGAGGCTGGTTCCTCATGAGGGTTCTTCCAATTGCCATCTCAGAGAGGTTCTTCCTTGCTTGCTCATCAGGGACAATCTGCTCATTTTGATTCATACGCATTATCTCAAATTTCATACACATTTCCATAACTTTTGATTCTGTAAAGCTACTTTGAGACAATGACCATTGTTAAAAGCGCTATAGAAATAAAATCTAATTGAATCCGTATGGGATTAAATATTTAGCCAACTTCAAAAGGCAATTGATCTACAAAAGAGAAAAAGTATTTCAATAGTATTTCCAGAACGAATAGTGTATTCAACAAAAATTAGATGCAACTGTGAGAGTTTAACATTTGAGATCAAGCTTCAATGTTTGTGAAAGTATTATTTGTCATTCCAAGTAGCTAGCTTTTTCACTGGGAGAGCACAAACAATTCCCTTGTCATCTACATTTTGCCTAAAATAAACTCGATTTCACAGAAGATACAAAAGTGGTGACAATGTTACTTGATATAATAAGTATGAAGTCATGAAAATCAAAGCGTATCAGAGTCATTCAAATCACACCATGCAGTCTATTGACAGACATCCTGAAAGTCTATTGTTGGAAGTAACAGTGTGTATGTGTGCGTCAGTGGAAGTGAAAGCAGTGATCAATCTGGCTGAGAAACAGCTAAACAAATGGCGAGACCTCTGAGAGTTGACATGCAGGAAAAACAATGCAGAGGTGGGCAACCTAGTTTTGCAGTTTCACACAGTTTGACTCCAATTCATCCGAAAGGTGCTCGATGGGGTTGAGGTCAGGGCTCTGTGCAGGTCAGCCAAGTTCTTCCACACCAAACTCATCCAACCATGTCTCTATCGTCCTTGCGTTGTGCACTGGGGCATAGTCATGTTGGAATAGAAAATGGCCTTCCCCAAACTGTTGCCACAAAATTGAAAGCATTGTCCAAGATGTCCTGGCAGGCTGAAGCATTAATATTGCCCTAATATTGGGTCTGATTGAAACACCTGATTTCAATAATTAACAAGATTGGTCAGCTTCATTTTTAGTTTGCCATGATATACTGCTGTTGTGATGTCAGCAGAAGGAGAGCTAGAAGTATTGTGTCTGAAGCTGGTATGCTGGATCTGAGAAACTGTCTCATCCTCACATATTAGGTTTGCAGCAGCAAATGTAGTGACACTTTGTTACCTCACTACTGTGGGCTCCCTAAAGAGAGGGGGGAATCTTTTTATACTGATTCCTTTAACTGCCTCTTTAAATCCCCTCTAAAATATTTTAACATTTTTTAAATATGGTTATTTCATACAGTATAAACTCATTGCATTTCTATTCTGGGAATGAGGAAGATCAATAGTTCACGCTTACAATTCATTTAGACTGGATCAGGATTTCTTCCCCGCAGTATGCTACCTGAAAGCTTTGTTTATCCTCCCTGCCGACTGGCTTTTCTCACTTTAAAGTCATACTGCTGACAACGGTATGCAGCTCAAAACTCCAGAGGCTGCTTTTCACATATTAGCTGTTGCCCTAAAATTACATGCTTTAGATATGTGAGGGAAAGAATACGAGTTTAAAGTCACAATCACAAAATCACAAGAAAACAGTGCACAAGAAAATTGTTAAACTTAATATTTTAATAATTATTCAATCTTATTTGAATTTGATGACTTTATTCTCAGCTTTGCCATTTACACATCCTCTATCAACATGAAACTGGAGGCAATTCCTGGACAAATTGTGAAGTAGGGACACACGGGCATCACTTTTCCTAGGTCAAACATTGAAAACAGCCAACTTGTAGGGAGCGTGGTTTGATCTGGAGGTCTTAGCAATGCCTATGTCTGCATGACCATGTCTCACACTCTGAAAATTTAACCCAACACCAGAGTGCAGCATGAATGTGAAAATCCGTTTTTTGCCAGGTCCAAAACAACCGTTGGTAGCTCCTAAACTGTTTGACCTAGTTTCACCATTTAAAGTTTCCAAAAGGTATGAGACCCGGTTCACAGGTTTGATTAAAGTGTACAAAACTGTCAGTCCATCATGGAGAGAGGGATATTGGTAGTTTTTTGGATGAATCAGATTGTGTCCACTGTAAGACCCCCATTATAGTCAAGTAAGTTCTGCAGGGATGACGGCCATTTTTGAAGGACTTAATTATTTTTGACTGACATGATTTTGAAGAAGGTACTAAAGTTTTCAAAGTGCCATGTTTCGTTTCAAAGTGGTTTGGCACTGGGACCATATCATATAAAAACCTTATAATTTAAAAACGGTGTGTTTGGTTGAGCTCATTCCATTGCACTCAGAAAACCCAGCTGAATGTTCTGATGCATATATGATATAACTTGTATGATATAAGTTATAATTACTGTACATATGTTTGTGGGGGTATGTGCAAAATTGAGGGTGGTAGGGCCGCCTAGTCCCGAATCAGAAAAATGGGAATTTTGAGAGAACCATTGGTTGACTTTCTTAGTAATAGCACACAGGGAGGATCGGTAAAACTAATTAATTGCCAAGATTAAATTAAGATATAACTGCCATTATAATTAAACTTTTATAATAATAGGAAGTCGCAAAGACATGGCTTCTTAAAATATATTCGAATCCTGATTTTTGCATCAGAGAAGAATAAAAAAAAAATCTGATTCTTAAATTTCAGGCAGTTATGAAAGCATTCCCATTTCCTTCAAACATATTCCAGATGCAGAGTCCATTGTCTCCTTTCTCTTTCCTCTCCCAAATTTTATGATTGCACTTGTTGATGGATGATGTGTGTTCTTCAAAGGAGTTCTCTATTTTTGATTATAGATATGAATCTTAGCCAAGTTGTACAGCTCAATCTGCCTTTATCTAATCAGTAAGAAGTGTTAACTTCCTGCATGGCAATCTCTAACAATAGGAAGTCGTTACTCAACTGTAGATGATGTAATCTACCTTAAAATCATAATCCCATACACCACTACATGATTCTACAGGCAGTGGAGATGGAGAGACAATTAATCCATAATCTGTCATTATTAAGACCTGCTCCAAGCACTTTTTACACTCTCAGAAGAAACGATAAATAAAAAGTACCTTGACATCATTGAGGTGGTACCCTGAAATGTACTGTACATCTTTTATAGCAAATTAGTGCATCTTTTTAATTCCTCTTTTTTTTATTTTTGTCTAGAAAGGTGGATATAATATATCTTTATAGCATTATTGTAATACAAATTTAAACACAGGGATATAAGTGCAGTTTAAGGCATATAAGGCTTATTATTCACCAAACACAAGCAATCAAAGCTAACACAGATATTCCAGAATCGGCATCACTAAGCAACACATGCAAAGGGTCAGGCGTTCTACTATAGGGCTAGACAGAAATCAAAATCAGAACAACAAACGAGGTCAAACACTTAAAGTCAATCACTAGCATAAGGTTGGGTAATGTCGGGATTAAATCAGACATTATACTTCGCAACAAGAGTCTCGTACAAAAAGTTTGTTTTCCTTTTATACTGATAGAAGATTGTTTGCAGGTGTGTGTAGCAATCAGTATTCCACTGAACCTGAATCTATCCACTGGGGGCTGGAGCCCTTATCTGCCATGTTTGGATGTTCTGTGGATACAAGTACTGCTGGAGGCATACTGTAGCTCTGACAATACTAACCAGTGGTGAGACCCTTAGAGAGCACATACTGTTTTATTATGTGTGTTACACTGCGAAAAAGCAGCAGTTAAGAAAAAATGTAGTTGGCTTCATGTGTCTTGGAAAAAGCAACCCTGCTTGATAGATGTTGTATGAGGAGAGCTGGCTGATGGATGAGAATTGTCATGCAATATTCTAACGTTCACCCCAAAACTGCTGCCAACTTCCACTTTGAAGGAATGAAAATATAACTGTACAAATATGCCTGTGAAAATATCTGCACAGTAGGCAAATTAATCATTTGTTCATATTAATACAGCAGCCATGCTAACCTTTGGCTGTCACCTAAAATTGAAGGCCTCTCTCTGTGACCTTTGTATCTCTTGATCCGCGTGGTGTTTTTCATATATAATCCAAATGATTGAAAATCCATTATATATCCATATATACATATTTACAGCATCATTTAAATGCAAAATGCCTACATTACAGGAACACTAAGATATGTCCTAGAAAAGTTCTAGAACTGGCACATGCGACTTCTGATGTCTAATAAGAAAAGCAAACCTAATTAATTATGTCATAATTAATACCTGATGCTTATCATATGTGACCCATCACATCAAATCAGACAGGTGATAAGTCAAGCAGTGTAATCTGTGCGACTTAATACCTGATTTGATTTGGTGGGTCACATACAGTACAGTATGAAGGCCTGATATATGACAGTTTGATGTATAGCATACAAGAAGAACCAGAGATATACAGTATACTAATAGTTTTACAACTGCAGACATGTCAGTGCTGTTATAAAATAGTTTTATACCATAGAGCTGTTGCTTGATTCCAATTGGCCAGAATGTGTTGATTGATTTTCCAGAACAGTCCTGTTCTGACACCAGTTCCAGATGCAATGCTTATATTAATGCACTCTACATGAGGACGTGCTCCATAAGGATGCTCCATATAAATAGATGAATGTATGAAATAAGAAGACACTTTGGGATGGACTGTAAAGTTCTGGTTCACATCACGCCACCATATAATCACATTTAGACTTTACAGTATGTTTCAGTGTTGGTACTGATGCTGTACAAGTATAGACAGCTGAACATACGTATGGTATTTAATGCAATCAATCATGCAGCATTTCTGGTTGATCCAGAAAACATAGCTTGCTAATGCATTCAAAATTGGTTTGACATGGAAAATAAAAACGAGTTTAAATTCCCCACTTTGGTTAGACCCATTTGATCATTATCAGTGCAGACAAAAAGGTTTGTATAAAAACACATTAGCATTCAAGGGTGTGGGATTTGAAAGGACTGTGTAGTTTGGCTCGGAGAACGACTGGCAACTCAGTTTTGCTGATTACAGAAAATAAAGTCAGCACGAACTGGCACACGCGCTCCAAGTCTCATAGCTGGGAGCGTTTCTGTGACATTCTCCTGTGTGTGTGTGTGTGCATGCCAAACATCTTATTTACTAGTTTCTTGTTTCTACTGTAGATAATAGTGGAAGTAAGCACACTAAGCTCACAGAAAGATAAAATGCTGTTGAGTATGACCCCCCGATTTTTTTAGGGTGAAAAATGGCTTTGTGAGTTGATCTAAAAAGCTGTACTGTATCTACAATAGACCTACAGTATATTGGGATTACTCGCTAGTGCAGTTCATTCTCACATAGAAACCCTTCTTTTAGGTCACGGGAGGTTGTGTACAGTAAGCATTTCACTGCATATCATACCGTGTGTGAATGCGAATGTGACAAATAAAGTCTGAACAGGAATTTGATTAGTCCATGACCAGAATGCTAGAGTGGAACACTATTTGCTGGTGATTAAGAATAATGCGCTGAAGTGCTGGGAATCACACCATGACATACCATACCAAAGCAGTTACATTCTTTTAATAAATGTGTACAGTATCTGTTGTATAATTCACTTCAATACTGTTTTACTGTCCGAAAAAGCCAAAAAGCAGATAGAATTTAAAGTCACATGTTTAATTCATGTTTAATTAATTTAAATTAATTACTAATTCTCCAACAATGACAATAAGAGGTGAAGGTACAGTACAAGTCTAAAAAAAGCACAATTCTAGACTGGACCCATTACGTTACACCATTTGTCTGTCTATTCCTGCATCTTTCACCTCTAAAGCGGTCACCCAGGGAACCGGTTACCATGGTCACCTGATTTCCCAACATAGCTAAAAGCCTCCTTATTATCAGGTTGGGGGATGGCAGACATTTTATCCCAGACACTCTGCTCCAGCGCTCAGACACATTACAAACACTGATAATTGTCATCTCAAATCTAGTGATAATGAGATAAAGAGAGGGGGACAGGGAGGAAAAGACGGAGGGGGTTGTAAGGTTGTAGGGATCATGTCTTTAAATAAATAATGTTTAAATAGAAATAATAAAAAAAAATACATTTTAAATAAATAAATAAAGCAGAAGTACTGTAGTGTTAAACAGTCTATTTGTTTCTACTTAAGTTTGAAATTGTAATAAAATCATTACAGTATTACTCGTATATTCTAACAAGCACTGATTTAGTTTTATTATAGCATTTAAAAAAACTATATATTCTTTCTAATACAACCAAATCATTAAAAACCATTAACAATTTGCAGTTTGTTAGTTTTCAATAAAAAGCAGACGTTTTTAAAAGTCAGTCTTGTTATTTCATCTTAATTTTTATAGATTATTACATCCCATCGGACTGGGCTTTAAAATAATTTTCCAAACAGCAGCAGGAAAAGTGCTCCATTAGCTAGTCCCATTAGTAACAACGCAGTCCATCATGTTAAACTCAAAGACGAAACAGACTGTTTCTCTACTTCCCTTCACCAGTCGAGCACAAACCTTCCACTGCCTTTTCATTTAACCTTGAAAAAAGGATAGAATACATTAATTTCTTGAATGGGGTAGTGTGTGTGCGCTTGTGTGTGTGTAGGTGCGTATCAGTGTGTATCGGTGCGTGGTCGCTTGGCTGGGTTGATGATGAATGGTCTCAGCGAATGTCAAGGAAGTCTACTGTAAGCCAAAGCTACTGTCCGCGAGGAAAGAACAGGATTTTTATATTTCTCCCAATTTCCTTTACATATATTAATATGACAATAGTCACAATAGCCTATTCACTGCTCGTACCATCAATTACAGAATTCTCCGTAATCAAGAACAATATTTACGTTTTGTAGTTATGGGATACATTACATCCTCTGCTGTGTTCGTATTTCTCTTGGAAATCTATTCTGTGTGTGTGTGGGGGGGGGACACGAAATGTGGGTGTGTCCTTAGTTCTGACCTTTTTTTCTGGCCTGATTCCATTCCAACCTAACCTGAATGCAAATAAGAGCCAAAACCTGAAGAGAAGAACGACAAACTGTAGCGCGTGTTTAAAGCTCACATAGTATTAACCTTGGCAATGTCACTGTGTGTAATCTCAAATTAAAATCAGCTACTCCTGGTTCAAAAAAAAAAACATTCATTAGGATTTCTGAGATCAAAACTGATATTAGTATCCTGGTATATTAATCACTGACCTCGTTTCTAATAACATTTCTCTGGGCTATTAGAGCAATCAACTGAGAGATGACTGCTAGAGTAATTAAGGATGTAACTGGAAGAGATAGATTTATTAAAAATGCAAAATGAAATGTAACTGTTCTGTAAAGAGAGAATTAAGGCCAGGAGAAACTTATTAAATTATAATGCAAATTAGCTCACACTATACCGATGAACTAAATCATTTCTAATTAGCCAAGTAAGCATTTTAGACAAAATATACTCTTAGCTGAAAAAAGAATGTTGAGTGCTTCATGAGTTCATGCACACTCGCCCAACTACAGATGTATTAGAGCTCTTCTCTAACTGTGATACAATGATAAAAGACGTTTAGCATTTAATACTCCCTCCTATTCCTGTTTGGAATAATGTGTACATGTATACTGTAAGTTCTGCACAGGCTCTTTGGGCTGTTCTGGCCTGATAAGTACACATATGTTTTCAGGGTTAATAGGATGGGTGAACTGTATAATGGAGAAGTTCTTGTTCAAGTCTAAAGCTGATCGTCAAGGCAACAAGATAACTGGATGAGCCATATTCTTCTAAGGCGCTCATGTTAGATGCGACCTTGTACAGTAGTTCGTAATCTTAAGTAGTGTTGTTAGGCGCAGAAACACAATACACAGTCAGACATGCCAACAAGGACACGCACCATTCCTTACACCCCCTTTCACAATTATTTCCCTAGCGTTTCCTCTGTAACCATGGTAACAAGCGCAATTCATTGCTGACACCCCATGCTGCGTACACATGTCTCTATATTGCTGTGACATTCCCAACCCATCTCACTTGAATGAATATGCATCTTTCGGTCTCCCCTCTTGTCTCCCATCTTACTGCAGCACATATAAAATGTATACAGCCATTTTCTTCAAAGGCCATGTGTATACCAGAGGCGTACTGTATGCAAAGATGCAAGTTTTGGACTGTAAGGGCAAGAAGAACTAAATTGATTTATAAGACAGCAGCACTTAGCTGATAAACAGCTACAGTAGTTCCCCAGTAGCATGCATCACACAGAAGCGTCTAGGGCTCTAATGAGGCACAAATGCCTACTGGCATTTATAACACTAGTACTCAACATAATCTAAAATCTGCATGTGCCACACACCCAGGAGTTGAATTTGAACAGCATGAGAATGGATTCTTTATGCATTATTTAACATGCTTGGTATTAGGCTCTTATGTAAGCATTGCAACTACCATCATACTGCAAAGCACTTAGCATCAGCCAGAAGGCCAGATATCTAATCAGATGCGTCCTTTGTTTGATCAGTACGAGCACATCTGTATAGTGTTTGAAGACTGTTTGTAGATAAGGTAATCATTTCCACCTCATCAGGTGCGTAAAGGATCCATTCAATAGCAGCATGGTTTGCTCCTGAATGGCTGGAT
>JAOTQY010000008.1:8607290-8621127 GCA_026413445.1 Dolichallabes microphthalmus
CTTTGTTTTTTTGGTCTTCTGTTTTACATATTATTAACAAGCTTCCATCTCTCAATATCTTAGCTGTATCTACTTCTATTTTTTTCTTCAACTCTTTACACACTGCTATTGGGCTTAAATTAACATGTTCGTCTTCCTTTCTGAACTTAAGAATTACTTTGTATTCTTCCTTTACAATCTTTTTGCGGACAACCCTGTTCTCTTCATCTGAACTGTTTCCTTCTAACCCCCCTTTTATTGATTTGGCTATCTTCTGACCTCCTCTTTTCTTGTCTTCTCCCACACCTTATTACATTCCAATCATCTGACTCCATTACATCTTCCTCAATTACCCCAGAAATCATCTTTAATCCAGTCACAAACCAGTTTATGTCAACCACCGTAAATTTTAATTACAACGCTGGGTTTTTCGCCGCCCTCCTCAGCACTCGCCACTTCCGTCTTCCCACCACCTCTCAACCCAGTTTCCCAGAACAACCAGCTATTTATGACGAGAGTAATGAGCTACCTCGTTCAGGTGAGCACCCGCATCACATGACCGAGGTGCCTTCTGGGAAACTGAGTCTACCAACAAAAACTACAAACTACACACAGTGCCCTCTAGTGGTGAACCCTCACAGGCTGGTCCTGGCATGAATGCTTCATACCTCTGCCCTAAAAAAAATACTTGACTTTTTTATCTTTTTTTTTTTTTTTTTTGGTAAAATAAATACTTTTATGAAAAAATGTTTCAATAAATGTTAAAAGAAAAGTTTCGGTTATTTTCTAGCAAGTTTATAAAATGATCCAAATCTGACAGAGGTTATGGATAACATCATATTAACCTGGAAAAATTATTTATTAGACTAATTGGCCAATAATAACAACAACAACAACAACAATAATAATAATAATAGATTGAAAGCCCTAGAATAAAGATGTGTATATGTGGTTGCATGTGTATCACAAAAAAAGGCATTAATATAAGACATTTATAGGCATACACAAATACACTTTACTTTTAATATGTCGGTTTCTTTTTTTCCTGTTGTCTACAAGACATAATTCATATTTCATTATATAATACAGAGTACTACTGCAGAAACAACGCAGGCTTGGTTTCAAGGTGTGATTTCTGGCTGGGGGTCATTTCAGTTCTTGTGATAACCTAAATCTACATAACAACAGCTGTTAACTGGTCTGAAAAGGTAAGGCCCACCTTGTAGGATGTAGTAGTAGGATGGGTTACTAGGTCGGTTAGAGCCAAAGATTTCCAGGAAAAACTTTATGTGATTCTAAATTTTGATGCAAAGATTTTATTTTTTGTTACAAATGTCCGACCCCTAAGCAAGACGCAGTAACCACCATCTGATATCACTCAGAGCCAGACTAAGAAACCCAGAGTCTAGAAATCTGGATATATTTAATTTACAATTTGCAATACTTACAAAGATTTCTAATGCAGCTTATTAAGCGTCTTCCTTCCAAACAAAGTAAAGGTTTATACTTTATACATACTTTATCCTAGCCCTTTGTAATGGGATGACCTACTACTTTTGCCCTAGTGCAAAACCAGATTAAAACTGTAAATGCACTTCATAATACCCAGAATACCTTGAAAACAATTTATAAAATCTAAGAATATAATGACAATCAGGGTAATTCTATTTCTAGACCTGAATTCATTCTCTTGAAGAATGCTGCTGTTGTAAAAAATAGATTTTAATTAAAAAATATTTATTTTTGTACGATTAAAAGGACGCTAATAAAAAAAATTATATTTCAAATATATTACATTTTTCATTCATAAAATTCTTCAACATCGATTTGAAAATACATTTCCTTAGAAATTTAAGATATAACATGACCTTTGTCAACTAAGTGTAACTAAGTATATTTATACCTGCCTTGGTTCAGCAGATTTTGTAAAAACCCTTACTAAGCATTTTCTCATATAATTGCTGCATTCCTGCACTGTAACATATAAAGTGCCAAAGACCAATTGGTTTTAAAATACCCTTCTCACAAGTAAACACAGCTGCAGACAGTATGGTGAAAGATATCTTTCCCCCTTTTTATTTTTTAGACAACAGGTGTGTTGTCCGTTTCTTGAGTTTCCTCCTCTGCCAAGAGACTCTCACTTTCGTTCACAATTTCGAGCCTGAAGAATGGAATAGCCCTGAAATAAGAGAGATGGGGGTAACATAAGCAAAACATTCATATATAATTAATATTACAAAAAAAAGCATTCAACTATGTATTTTTATTTCCTAACAATTTGAATTTCCTTCTTGATTAACATGTAATTTTGAGTTAATTCTACTTGATTATACGATTAATTATGCTCAAGTAATAAAACGTGTAAATCAAATGTCTGCTCCTGTCTTTTAAGTAAATTTTACAGAATTTTTTTTTATGCACGAGAACACAAACGTTACTGTAAGGGACTGCCCCTAGAGGGCACTGTGGCTGTGTTTTGTGTAGTTTTGTTAGAAGACCCAGTTTCCCAGAAGGCACCTCGGGCAGGTGATGAAGTTTCACCTGTGCCGAGGTGGCTCATTAGTACTCTTATAAAAAGCTGTTAGCTCTGGGAAACTGGGTTGAGCATTAATATTGTCTAGTGGGCTTTTGTTTTGTTTTATTTGAACTCCATTTATATTTGTACTGGCTCTGTAGGTTTGTTTACTGTGTTAAAAGTAATTATGTGTATCTGTGGCTTTGTCTTGTGTTTGTGTATGAAGAACGTGGTTCTTGTTCTTGTGTTTCTGGTCATTCTAGTTTGTTAGTCTGTGAGTACCTAGTGTCCTTCCCTCTGGTTAATCAACGCTTAAAAACCTGTACATGCTTCTACGTGTGTGTGTCTGATGTGCTTAGGTGAGTATGTGTGTGTATGAGACGCGTAGGTAGGAGTGCGTGTATGAGGTGCGCAGGAGTGCGAGTCTGAGGTGTATAGGAGTGAGTGCATGATGTGCACAGGAATGTGAGGATGATGTAAATAGAGGTATGTGTATGATGTGCATAGCAGTGCGGGTATGATAGGCACAGGTGTTCGTGTGTGTAGGGTAGGTTCATAAGTGAGGATGTGTGTGAGAGCCTGAGTCTCGCTCCTAGGAAGTGTGAGTGGGTATGGAACACGTAGAAGCAGAAGTACAATCACATTATAAGCAACGTTAGCTCTATGTTTTAGTTATTTATGAGTATCTGTCAATACCGAAATCTTATGTGTTTGGTATTAATGCCTGCCTGTTCGGGAGCCGGTGTGGTAACACAGAGCTATATGTTTATGTTCCAGGTGTTCGTGCCTGCACGTCTAAGTCTGTACTCCTGTTAAATGTTTAAGGTATTAGAGCCTACTTGTTCGTGAGCCTGTGTTATCACACAAAGCTATGTATCAATGTCACAGGTGGTAGAGCCTACATGTTTGAGTCTGTACTCATGTAAGATGTTTCAGGTATTAGAGCCTGTTTGTTCAAAAGCCTGTGTTATCGCACCGAGCTAGGCCATAGGTTTCCGGTATTACGAGCCGGCATTGCAGAGTCTGTTAATAAATCGAGCTAACGTTACCTGGTTTGGGTATTAGAGCTTGTGTGTAAAGGATCCAGGTCCCCTACCCTGAACTTGAGTCAAGTAAATAAGATTTCCCGAGTGCCAGAGTGTTAAGTTCCATGAACCTTTGTGAGTGTTGTTTCCAGAACCTCTGTAAATTATGTGTCCAGAGACAGCATTTTGTTTGTGTGTCTAATAAAAGACTCTTAATTTCAAGAACAAACCTCTGCATTTATACGCCCACGGCTACACCAACAGCCCGTAACACTACGAACATGACAGTTACTAAACACTGTAAACGTACATTTCTATATAAACGTTGTGTCATGTTTTCATTTGAGAAGGCAAGATTTTTCAAATCAATTAATATTTTTCTGCAAAATGCCCAGAAAATATTAAATGCTTAAAACAGAAGCAGACTGAGAACATGACTGTTTAAGAGAAAACTGGCAAAATCCAGACTAATTAATCAAATTGCCAAAAATCCCATATACCTGACTGTGAAACACAAAGACAACACAGTGACATTTCCCAGAAAACTTCTTGCAAACATTTAAAAATACAATAGCAATAAACATTAAAACCAAATAAGAGGAAATCCATAATGCTCAATATTTAGTTTAAAGTTCAGCAAACCAGTAAACAAATCCAGCTGAAAAACCCCCAAACAGAATACGTGTAGTGCTTCAACAAGTTCAAGGTCCTCTTCTGTTCATTATGTGTTGTTGAGTTAAGAGTCCAATAAGTTCAAGTAAACATGACGTTTTTTTTTAGTTTGTAGGCAATAGTCAAATGATAGTGAATTAAACCCCCAAGCATGCCCCCGCCCCCCCCAAAAAAAGTAACATACATTAATTAGTTACATAATTTAATAAATTACTGCATAAATGTATTTACATAAATTAATTTAGTAGTAATCTTTAAAATGATTTAAATAATTAAAATTACTTCATTTCTGTTTTGAACCACTGAATCATTTTTAATGTATTAAAGGTAAATGTTTCAATTTTCAAAGTTTTAAAAGTATCGACAAACATATTTCATTAACATGCAGTGCTGTATAAAGTCTAAAATATTTTATTCTTCTACATAAGGACTCCTGCTATAATAATAAAGACGTTCCTGTTCTTATTCCAAGAATCCAGAAGAAGATGGATTCCCTTTTCTTCGTAACAAACCCTTTTTTCATGTTGTTTCAAGAAGATTCTCATTTCCACTTTTGGCTTCAGGTTACATATTAGAGATCTAAATCTAAAACATCCATATTTCTGTGAAGCTGCTACTTCTCAGTAAAATGCTATACCAATAAAACTAAAGGCCTTCTCCAGATATTTCACAATTAATCACAATTAACCTGTCACACATTGTGACTGTGTGGGCAACGGCTGTGCTTCATTTAATAACAGAACTCACTGACTTGTGTAACAGTCTTTGGTTAAACTGTGTTGTTTCTATTGTGGTAGTAACCAGAAACCTGCATCATAGCCCTTATATAACCATAACACATCATCGTCACATGCAAGCATGACCACAGTCAACAAGTGTTTGGCATTAAGGCATGGTAATACAATGACGGAGGTATGAGGAAATAGAAAGGTGGCATACCATTTCACTTATCAGGAAGATAACCATGTAAAAAGTCTGGTGCTGTTTGCATTCCTTAGTTAATCTTCACCATTTTAACTGATTTTGGAACAATTTGTTGGCCATTATGCTACAGAACCACTCACAGTGTATAGCATATGTAATGAACAATTATAACATGGTTATGTCAGTCTTATCTGATAGCTCTGTAGAAGCCACAATCTTTACATGTTCACACTTTTTTTTTACATACTGGGCAACATTTGTTTCCAGAATTTGCTGCTATTTAACTAAATCCTCAACCAGTCAAATGTTCCCAGTACAACTGGCTATAAAGATTGTGATTGATCTGCCCTCATGCCTACCAGTTGAAGAGGTGTGTTTTTTTTTTTTTATTATAGAGATTTAAAATTTGCATGACCTGTTTGTCACTACTAGGAATTGGGAACAGGTTTGAGACCTTGGCAAACGTTAGTATCTGAGAGCTCAAGTTATTGCATGTTGTGCATTTCCCTTTTTCACTGTTAAATTGTACAAAACAAAAACAAACTAGTATTTCATCTCCAACATTATACCATTTAGATGTCAGTTTAGCTTTTACTCACTTATTCACATTAACAAACATTTCGACTATGAGTGCTCAAGCTTTTGCACGCCACTGTATGACTAAAATGAAACATTACACATGCTTTTACAATCAGTGTACTTATAAAAGATCACCAATAAAAGTCTTGTTAATAATTACACATATTATTTTTAATGTTTCTAGCTAACTGGTAGGCAGATAAAAAGAGTGGTGTTTAACGGTGACTCAGCATGGTAATAGTTAAGAGAAACTACCTCTAGTTCTGAACAAAGCATGCCTTTTAGAAGAAAAGAGAAAAAAAAAAGAGGAAGAAAGCATTTACTGTCACTTACACCGCAGTACTGTACTGTTAAATTCCCTACTTTGAGTGGTCTGTATATTTATGGTTCTGGTAATAGCTGACTTTAATTCATACATATGATTCATACACAGTTTGTATGTTATACTGTAGTTTCTACAGTAACAGCACACTCCCAGGGACTATGCAGATGTTCTACAAGGCTAATGACCAGATTTTAAGTCTTCCAAAGCAAACCATGTAATCTTTCATAGTGTAAGCTTCCCCATAAGGAGGCGTTTAATACTCATGGAAGCAGTCTTAAGAGTCAGGATTTTGTAAGAGTCTGTACTTTTTGTCTGCCATGGCAAGATTTTCAGCAAACATTGCATTTTATGGCTTCTTCGCAACATGACATGACTCTGTCCTAAAACTACATTATTTTGTGCTAGAAGTGCAGCATTCATATCAGTGCGACTTCCAAACTGTCTCACAGCGATTATGTAATTTTTGGCAAGGGTGATGTTGAAGTTGATTAGCTGGTCATTTGTAAATTTCTGGGATGCATAGAGACACATATACTGTACATTCGCACTACAAATGTGATGTGGTCCTATGCATCCCAGACCTCTTTCTAAGAGATTAGAACACAATTTAGCATCGAGAAGGGGTCAATATGTGTACTTAGTGCTGACCCCTTGAACCGATCACCTAAAAGACATGTTAATGCCAGGGGTTACCAGGGCCTCTGTTCCCTGTAGAAAACCATATGCTGACATACTTACCCTAGCAGACTTATGGGAATGAGGCAGAATCCACCAGCCAGGAGGAAGGAAAAGCCGGGGAACCAGGCTACTGTGGCAGCATAAACGCTGTTGAATGTTGTACTTGACAAAGTAGTTGTTAAGTTATCGAGAGCAGCCACACAGCCAAAGAGTGCACCTTAAACAAGCAGAGAAAATAACTCAATGTTTAAATTATTGAATAGATAATATATTACCTGCATTACTAATGGACATTTCTTTTGTACTGAACTTGAAGGAGCGAGATGAGGAATATAAAGACTGTACACAGCAGACTGTACATTCCCATGAAGCTGCAGGAATGACAGAAGAGCACTTATGACACAGAAAAACTAACTGCATTACTAACGGACATTTCATTTGTCCTGAATTTGAAGGAGCGAGATAAAGCATGTAAAGACTATATACACACCTGAGTGAATGTACATTTCTATGAAGCTGCAGGAATGCACTTATGACACAGAACCTTGGCTAAGTGAGAGCTTTTAGTTGCAGAACAGTGGTTTAGGTGTTTACACGTACCTTGCTCGGTCTTTGAGACCAGCTTCGACAACATGGAACGAAGAACAGGAAACGGCATGATGGCCAGCAGCATTGGGATCCTAACTACAGAAAATAAAAGTGACACACTTTAGTTAACGTAAACTTACATATCACCTTTTTGCAATCCGCTGAGTTTGATTTAAAAACTATTTTGTGGTTAAGCATTTGAGAGAATGTTACTGTCTATATAAGAGATATAATTAATAATCAAATTATTTTAAATTATTACCAGTGATTCCAGTGTAGAACCTGATATATTTGTAATTATGCCATTATATGATACTGGTATGAACATGTAACCTTCCATAATTAAAAAATTTTATTCAAATATGATTGCATATTGCCATGAACTCCTTTTACTTCATGTAATGCTACTGAGTGCCACATTTCAACACTGACAATAATATGCAGGTGAACCTTAAGAATATTGGCCTAAAAATACACTTCCTTACTTCATTTTCTTGGATTTTATTAATTATTTGTCTGGTTACGCATGTTCTCTATTATTTCGACTAATCAAAATTGATTTCAGTGTTGATGAATGAATGTGAAATAATTCACTCCATGCAATTAGAATCATAATCATATTTTGGCAAGTTTGGAGGGGATGAATTTGAGTGCCCTTCACAAATGCCGGACCTTATCCTTAATGAACACCTTACTGTAGGAATGAACTGGAAAGTCAGCTACACCCCTCACTGTCTGACCTCAATCAATGCCTGACCTCACTAATGGTCTTATGGATAAATGGACAACTCCCAACAGCCATGCTCCAAAATCCAAAAAGAATGATTATTATAATAGCAAAAGAGGTACCAAAACCTTTGGACATATGGCATACTTCATATTACTAATATTGCTAAAATGCAACATACAACCTGTTTCTAGGATGACTATAACACGCAGGAACAGTACTTGACAAAAGTCACGCATGGCTGATCAGCATTGTACTCCTGCTTTTAACAACCATCTGCATGCAGAAGTTTTTCTGGATTAACAAGTACAAAGGAGTGGTGGCAAACATATATATATATAAATAAATAAATAAATAAATAAATAAATAGTTAAAAATAAAAATGCACTTGTTTTGCTCCAAGTCATCGTCCATCAAATTTCTTATTATGAATCTCTAGTATCTTAATTTCAACTAGATAATGTGCATCGTTAAAGGTACTATACAAATAAAACTTAATTGAATGTAGTCTACCCCAAGATACAATTACGTTTGAGAAACTCAGGTTATACAGTAAATGCAGAAAACCCTAGTATATGTTGATATAAAATGATGGATCCATGATAGATAAAAACACAACAGGGCACACTGTTATGGGAAAATGATGGGATGGTGTAATGTAATAATAATGTGTAATAATAATAATTAATTAATTAATTAATACATAATAATAATAATAATAATAATAATAATAATATTGTCCAATAACAGCATGTTTTATTTCTATATAAATGGCTGGTCCCTTAACAGGTCCCACTTCGCTTCTCTTTTTTTTAGTTTCATAAGACAGAAATTAAGCGTAACCTGTTAACCACAACCACCTAGAAACCACCCCTCCATCCTAAAGACTTTCCTAAGATTTAACCCTGAGTTTTACAAACTACGAGACACCTTCTAAAAATGCCTAAATAATGTATCCTCACAGAAAACCATATCAGTGATTACATATGGTTTTAATCCATTTATGTGACTGTGTAAGGTGACACCTTCTGGTCCATTTGATGTTATTAAAAAAGCACCATTCTATAATCTCAATTTAATTCCTACCTTTTTTGGCTAAGTGTGCCTGTCAAATTAATAAATATACTAAAAATTATTTTTCATGTCACCGTGTTTGAATGTGTGCAGTCATCAACAGATACTGGGATGAATTCATTGGAAAGTTTACCGAGAAACATCAGAAGTGTTGTCTTGATGAAGGCCATCATCACCAAGCCTATGAAAACAGGCAGAATCCCAATGAAGATGATGACTGTGTCAGAGAGGCAGCGAGACAGGACGTACACACCGACGAAGCTGACAGCGAACACACTCATGGAGAGAGCTGAGCCATAGCCAATGAGGAGCTCATTCCAGCACAGTGGTTCATTCAGCTCGTAAAGGATGACCAAACTCTGGCCTCCAAAGAACGCAAAGCTAAATGAACATAAGATGATTATTAAAAGTGTGAGCAGGCAGTTCCTTCTTCTGCTTCCCTGTGCAAAAAGGTGGTAGATCCCAAATGTAAGCTTCTGCAATGCATGAGTGTTTCTTTCTGCACAGGTCACACTGTCAATCACCCTGCTTTCCTTTAGAATAAAGACTACATATGTCAGATTAAGCAGATGGAAAATGGCGGCAGTGAAAAAGGGCCAGTTAAATCCAGTGGCCTCTATAAAGTAGCCTGTGGAGATTAAGGCTACGCCAGAGAGAAGGCCGAGCATCATGTCCAGCCCAGCCATGCGTAGCATCTTCTGCTTTCCATCCTCAAACAAGTCAGCCACGTAGGAGAAGCAGCCACCCAGCATCGTACCTATGCCACCGAAGAGGGAGTTGACAATGGATGCTGCAATTAGGAGGTAGAGGTTCAGCTCTAAGATGGACACTGCTAGGAAGCACAAGCAGTAGACCAGAGAGCCTATGAGAGGGAGAATGATGGTGAGTTTACGTCCACGCTGGTCGCTATAAGCCACCAGGAAAAGAGTCATCAGGAGACTGGGGATCATGGAGAAAAGTTCTGAGTACATGGAGAACAGCGAGGCTGCTTTTTGCACTTCCTAGGAAAATACAGAAAGTACAGCAACTAAAAAAACAAATAACCACAAAGAGGAAATTAATCTTCTGTGGGTTGCAAATACATGTGACAGAAAGCAATGGTGCTATATCCTGACCAGAAAGGTGTCCTTCAGATAACATAAAAAATAGAAAGTCAAAAAGAGGAAGCATAATGCAGAAGTTAGTAAAGCTATTAATATTTTGAGCAGAAGTACAGAGATTTGAAAAAGTGTAACAAAGACTGCACCGTGTCCCCTACCCTTAACATATAGCTTTTTAAAGGAAAAATCTTTATAATTGACATGTGAGTATCTTCAGAAATCAATATTTATTTTTTAAAATGAAATTCCAAGTTGATTTTTTCAGTTTAATTAACTTATATTTACTTTTTTTTCACTATGGTTAAACATCACAAACAATGATGTCTGACTGTCTGCTGAGAGCGGCACCAGAGTACGGCACTAGGATATATGATGATTTGTATTATACAACAGTCAGTTCTGACCAAGTAAACTGATTGAACTAAGTTGTTATAACAGACTATAACAGCACTGGGGGTTTAATATATTTGTCACACTTAAATGATTGAGATCATCAAACTAATTTTATTTTACAGAAAGATAACCTAAGTAAATCGGAAGTGCAGTTTTTAAATGATGATTTCATTTATTGAGGGGGAAAAAGCTGTCCAAACCTATCTGGCCCTATGTGAAAAAAGTAATTGCCCCTAAATCTAATAACTGGTTATGCCACCCTTGCCGGGAAAAACTGCAGTGAAATGTTTGTGTGGCAATAAGTCTTTGGAGGAATTTTGGCCCACTCTTATTTGCAGAATTGTTTTAATTAAGCATTTAATTTAATTTAAAGCATGAACGGCTTGTTTAAGGTCATCCCAATCAGATTTAAGTTCAGACTTGACTAGGCCACTCCAAAACCTTTTTTAGACTTTTTTTTAGCCATTCAGAGTGGACTTGCTGGTGTGTTTTGGATCATTGTCCTGCTGCATAATCCAAGTGAGCTTCAGCTTGAGGTCACAAACTGCCAGACACTGTGTTTTATGACAGATGTAATGGGATGCACACCTTCCAAAAAGTTTAACTTTTGTCAATTATTTTGTGGACTGTGAGACAAAAGTCTTGCAGATCATCAAGATGTTTTTTCGGATACGAGGCCTTTGTGTTCTTTTTTGTCAGCAGTAGCTTTCGCCTTGGAACTCTCCTACAGATGCCATTTTTGCCCAGTCTCTTTCTTTTTATTGAATCATGGAGATTGACTCTAACTGCGGCTGGTGAGGACTTGAGTTCTTTAGATGTTGTTCTGGGTTCTTTTATGAGTTCCTGAATGAGTTGTTGTGCTACGGGAGTACATTTGGTAGCTGACCACTCCTGGGAAGGTGCACCACTGTTCTAAGGAGTTTCAAAGCCTTAGAAACAGCTTGCTAACCCTTCCCAGACTGATACGCGTCAATTAATTTGTTTCTCATCTGTTCCTGAATTTCTTTAGATGGTGTTGCTTTTTTTTTTTAGATGTTTTAGCATGCTTTACTTTGTCAGAAGTGTTCTATTTAAGTGATTTATTGATTCAACAGGTCTGACAGTAATCAGGCCTGAGTGTGGCAGGTAAAATTTAACTTAGCGTTTCCAAAAATCACAGTTTATTCATGATTTAGTAAGGGGCAAATACTTTTTACATAGGGCCTGGTAGATATGGACAGTTTTTTCCCCTAAATAAATTAAAGCCTTATTTTAAAAATGCCTTTTGTGTTTTGTAAGCATATTTTAGTAAAATATACTTGTGTGTGCAGCAATGTAACAATATGATAATATTAATCGACATAATATTAATCTTACTGAAAACAATATTAATCCTAGTGAAAAACAATATTAATCTTAAGTGACAAAAAAATAGAAGTAAGCAGGGAGAAGATCAGGATGCAGCAGTAAGCAGAGTTAAAAAGGACTTTGAAACTATTTACACGTATGTTAATCAACCATCGGTCACCAGTTCCACCAGTCGCAGTTAGTTAGGGCAATCATGGAAGGATATGTGTTTGGTGGAACAAATTAACTGCTTAAATAAACAGACAAATCATAATCTGTTAATCAATTGTGTTTGACTCCAAGTCGTGCTGATATTCGATGTGATTGAGAGATATATTGCTTAATTATGAATTGGTGATTTCTTATCTACTTCCATCAACCTCACATATAGTTGTCTCATTAAAACAAAGACGATGTCCAGTCATAAAAGAAAAACGCTGCATCACTGAAGCCAATCGTATTCAGAGATACACCTAAGACTGTGCCTGGCCACTGACTGACAAAAAAAAAAAAAAACTTATTCACGAGCAAGCAGATGAACGATTTGCATGAGCAGAGAGTGTTGTGTGTGTGCTCAGAATATAATTTCCCATCACTGGGCAGTACTGCTCTTGTGAGCTTTTGATTTGCATGTGCAGTTTTTCTAAATCCTCGCAGGTATATCTCATTTGCACAAGCTGATTTTGGCATTCTGGGAATATAACCAAGACCTTATTTCATCAGTAGCTGAAGGCATTGATGAAGCAGCCCTTGATCTTTGAGTCGGTTCAAAGAAATGTGGTTCCAAAAATTTCACCTTATTATAATACTATAATAAGTAAATAACCAATCTGAGTCAATCAGAAACCTGGATTTCTCATTTACCTGACAACCTTATATTTGAAGTTCCTTTATAACTTTTTGTCTTCTATTAAACACTAGCGGGCTTTCTTAGTGAGGTCAGCATTGCACACAACCCGCTTTCTCACATTACCACCAGAACTACAAAACACATCACGAATGTTTCAATTTAAACATCTTTAATGTATTTCAGGGAGGACTTTTTCTTTAAGTTGAACTAGCATGACAAAGAAATAAAATAATGTATGACTATAGACTCACTTCATGTTGGCTGAGATTGTTGCTGCTGTTCGTGTGGCACTCGGATGAAGTGTCGATCTCAGGGTACGAGGTGTTGGTGATCTGCTGCCACAGACGGCGGTACACGTACTGCTGCACCAGTGGATACACCATGAAACTGGCAAACGCGTACACAGCCACCACCGGCTCCACCAAGTACAAACCCGGCATCCCGACAGACACTGTGGCTGGAAGAGAGAGAAAAAAGAAAAAAAGATAATGCGAGAATTGCCATGCTTATACATAACACTACGGAAGCTGTTGTTAAAGAAGGAAACTTCTATATGTGGTGTATTATTAACACTCAATTTAATCACATAATATTTATCAACCTAATTGCAACAAAACCCCACTTTCAAGCAAAAAAATAATAAGTTTACCACAGGCGTCTGATGAAGTGAACACAAGCGATAAGGCGCATATGTGATAAAGCCGCGAATGTCTATAAAATTGTAACCGTGTGCGTTCACCGATAGGAGCTTTTCCTGTTTTCAGTTCATCCTGCTATCTGATTGGACAGTCACTCTGATGCTTTGAGACTGGCCATTCACGTTGATGGGCGGGTTAAAGAGCTCCTTGGTTCCTGTTTTGGGCAAGTCATCTAAAATGTATCTGTTTCCAAACATTAAAGGGGATCGCGGAGCCAAAATTCAAATTCAAAATGTAACATGTTAAACGCCAATATCAAATAAATACTAATGATTTTGTATACACTGTTGCATATATATACTCAGTAAAAAAAAAAGAAACGTCCTCTGACTTTCAACTGTTTTTACTTTCAGTAAACTTAATGTGTAAATATTTGTATGAACA
>JAOTQY010000008.1:8621845-8635831 GCA_026413445.1 Dolichallabes microphthalmus
ACGGGGAGAACATGCAAACTCCATGCACACAGAGACGGGAATCGAGCCTGGCCGGGGAATCGAACCCAGACCCTGGCAAATAATTATAAAACATTTGCATGCATTCATCTATTTATTGATATACGAATATTTTATATTAAAGAGCATTTGTTGTTTTATTTTTGCTGTTTTTTGTCAAGCAATAAACAACAAATTGGCCTATACATACATGTACTGTATGTACTGTAGCAACAGCGGTATAATCTAAAACAAAACAGATGTGTAAAAGGTTTGACGTAATAGAAAAGAACAATGAAAGTAAAAATATCAAACAACAACAACAACAACAACAATAATAATAATAATAATAATAATAATCATCATCATCATCTAGCATTGGATAATTGTGTTTCCACTGTATAGTAGAGCTTAACAGCAAATACTTTAACAGCAAAATGTTTTGTTTTTTTGTCTTTTTTGCGGAAATGACGTCAGTTTAAGTGGGAGGGATTATTTGGTCAGTTACATCGGTGTCCAGAATCCCGGCTCTTTTCACTGAGTCAGCTCATCTGGTTTCAGTTTACAAACAAGAGTCGACTCTTTCAGTTGTCGTTTTATGTTTTACCGCTGATTGTTTTTCAGTGTTTACATTTACTGCATTCCGTTTTAACTTTAAGACGGCACAGTGATGTAGTGGTTAGTACTGTTACCTTGCACCTCCAGGGTCCGGGTTCGATTCCCGTCTCTGTGTGCATGGAATTTGCATGTTCTCCCCGTACTCTGGTTTCTTCCCACAGTCAAAAGACATGTAGGTTAGGTCCTCGTGCCCCCGCGACCCTGAATACAGGACAAAGCGGTATAAAAGATGAACGAGTGAGTTTTAGCTTTAATCAACAAACTGATTTTTGACAGCATTTTATAACCCACCATAAGAAATTAATTTACATATGTGCTAAAAACACATACAGTTACATACACCAGTGGTTTTCATTTCTGTCATATACACACAGTTCTGAAGAAGCAGGTCAAAGTCATTAGATTCCCCGGCATCTCATGTGTGTGAGTCGACTCTCAAAATGAACCTTTAAAAAAAGAGCCGACTTGCTCAGGAACGACACCTCGTTAGTGGTCACTAACCGGACACGATTCTGGACCGGCTGGTGACACATTGACAGGTAGAAGCTGATTATTATATATATTTTTTACGGCAAGAACAGTGATTGTTCTGAATCGTAAATGTGTTATGGGGCGCGTCAGTGTGTGTTTCATCAGAGCTGACATTTTGAAACAAGCTTGATCTATTGGGTAATCGTTCGGGTTGATGCTAAACGCGTTTTCAGGATAACTAGACTGGCATTATTTTCCGCTAGATAACGATGCTGGATGATTTATTCTTAATGTTGGATAGTTTTGTATGAACTGATTTCTTTAGCTAACCTGATTCATTCGCACTAGCGGTGGTGGTCTCACCGGAAGATAGCATTATAGCTAGCAAATAAAGCTCTGCTTTTATAATGAATAATGTCATTAGTGTAAGCTAACAGTAATCTTCGTGCACTGACAGTTAGATAAAACAAACATCCAGGACTTCACATACAGATATTATGCTCAAAAATAGCTAGGCTTATCTAATCTCACTTCCTAGCCCACTGGGTTCTGTATCGGTAGCCGATAGATTAGCGCGCTAGCTGTGTGTCAGGTTATTTACGTTACTAGCTGAGTGCAGACCTGCACTTCATTTACGGTTTAATCAGGATTCATTTAACTTCACGGTCTTTCTTGTTCCGTGGCTGTGAAATGTTTAAAAGAGTAACTTGCTAGTAAAACCAGCAAACTTTTAATTATATATCTAAAGTATAAATATCTAATTAATTTTGTTATCAGTATGATAGCATGATGTGGGTCACAGCACAAATGCCACTGAATATTAATAATGGCGACGATCAAATAAATGCCTTGTCACGATTTACGATTTAACCTTGTCTGTTTTTACTCATAATCTAATGACTGACTGATGTTGCATAGTGAGGAAATCTCCCTTATACCAGAATTCTTAAACTGTTTGTACACCTGCACTGTGTCTGACTGTAGAGCTGCAGTGGACATTAGATGTCCAGTATAGGGTGACTAGGGTTTGAATGAGTTTTATTGTGGTTGTCTAGAACAACACAGTACGATGTAACAGTATAAGTGCAATAGAAGGAAAGTAGCACAGTGGCATGGTGGTTAGCACTGTCATCTCGCACCCCCAGGGTTCGAGGTTTCGATTGCCGCCTCAGGTCTGTGTGCCTGGAATTTGTATGATCTGCCTGTGCTTGCCGGGTTTCCTCCGGGTACCTTGGATTCGTCCCACAGTCCAAACAAAATTTGCTGGTTAGGCTAATTGGCATTTCCAAAGTGCTACAGTGTGCGAATGAGCGTGTGAGTGTGTGCCCTGCTACCCCATTCAGGAAGTACCCCGCCTCGTGCACTAGGTCTCCTGGGATAGGCTCTGGTCCCCTTGCGACCTTGTGTACACCGAGTGAGTAGTAAAGTATGAGTAGATCAATAGAAAGGCAGGACATATTCAGTACTATCAGAAAATAAACATGCTCAGAAGTGCCTTTCCTTGTTCCTGGTCAGCTAGCTATTGTAGGACATATTTGTACTTTGTTATAAATGTCAATGTGGAAAATGTACAAGTGTATTTATATCAATAATATCTCTTTAATCTGCAGAAAAACTTGCTAATTTTCTATGTAGGCACAATATGAACGATTAATATGTAAGCTATGAAACGACATGTCTGTATATGTTGCAATAAGCACAGTCATCGGAAAAAGAAAGTACATCCTCCTTCAAGTCTGTCTTTATTTGGCAGACCCTAAATAATACCTACGTGGCCCTTATCACTTCTGTAAATGAACTGATAACCAAATTTTTTTTACATGTAGTCATTAAATGTGTTTACATGGGCCCACTATTCCACTAATACTTAGAATTATAGCCCAATCAGTGTAAAAGTGCATCATATGAACACCTCTTTCAGAACAGTCTGATGTGACCTTGGCCGATGAGAATGAATTGTCAGTCCTAAAGATATAAAATAATTAAATATGTAAATAGAGTGAGTGTGTTTGTTTGTGTGCGCCCTATGATGGATTGGCACCCTGTCCAGGATATACCCTGCCTCGTGCCTAAGTCTCCGGGGATAGGCTCCCGACTCTCTCCCCCGCAACCCTGAATACAGGATTAAGCGGTATAGATAGTGAGTGAGTGAGGTCAGTGGAAATGTAAATAATAGGCATGTAAACACTTGATCAGGTCATTTTTTGGAATAAATGTTTTTTTCTGCACGTTTGCCTCATGTGTGTATGTTATTAGGTGACATGATAAATTTCCAGGTAAGGACATTTATCTTTCGTTCCTGCTATGTTTAATGCATGAGAACAACTCTCTCTCTCCCACCTTTCTTTACTTCAGACTTTCATCCACTGGGTATCTGGCAGATGAATGAGCACTGTTTGGCTTAAATTTCACACACAGTAAAGCCTGGACTAACCTCACAGTTAGAGAGAAAAAAAAACATGCTTTTTATTATTACATCAGCATCCATGTAAAGAGTTAATGTGGAATCTCTAATAATGATTTCAGTCAGATTGAAAAAAAATATTGTTAATGTAAAGGCACAGTAGATGTTGAAAGTTTACATACATTTAGGTTGAAGTAATTAAAACATTTTTAATGAGCAGGGAGGCCTACAAACCTGCTTCAGTTAACCCAGTTTTATTAAAGTTCCAGCAACATATTGTAAGAAGCTTGTAAAAGGTTTGACCAAAGTTAAACAATTTAAATGCACTTCCATCAAATACTAAGTTCATGTAAACTTCTGACCCACTGGAAATGTGATGAAAGAAATAAAAAGCTAAAAAACAAAAACACATTCTCTCTCCTATTATTCTGATATATCACATTCTTAAAATAAAGTAGTGATCCATCCAACCTGACGCAAGACGGAGAATGTTTACTAGGAGTAAATGTCAGGGATTGTGAAAAACTGAGTTTAAATGTATTTGACTATGGTGTATGTAAAGTAAACCTCTTGTTTCAACTGTAGCTATTTGCCCCAAAAGGTAAAGCAGCCAAAAACACAAGCACACCCTATAATATTTCAAACAATCCTTGCAAACAATAAGCTGATGGCTGATCTTTTTGGAGTTTATCACTCTCACATCTTTTCTGAAAAAGGAAAGAAAGAAAATAGCCAGGGCCGGTTCTAGACCTGACCACACGGGGTGGCAGTCCAAAAGTTTAAGGGGGCAATATGGGTGCGCATTCAGATCATGCGGGGGGGGGTCTGCACGAGGCGGGTGTGCGCGCGTTGAAATCTGAAATCTTGCGTCGGTATGACTGATGTGCGCGCATTCAGATCGTACGTGCCCCCCCGTAGAACCGGCCCTGAAAATAGCCCACTTTTCTATGCAGCAATCCTTCTGGGCTATTCCAGCACTTTCATTGTTTTCTTCTTTCGCTATTCAGAAGTCAATTTCTTGGATTGGATTTTGGCCCAGCTTAATCGTCTGGACAGATGGCCTCAAATTTGTCTTTAAAATATTCTGGTATAAAGTGGAAGTTCACTGTTGTCTCAAAATGGCAGCAAGTTTCTCAGGTTCTTTAGGTGCAAAACAAGTCCTATTCATCACCCCTTCACCACCGTGCTTAAAACTGGTATGTTTGTGGTGATGCACTGTTTGGAAACATGGTTCCATGCATGTTGACCAACATCACCAACATGCACATAAGTTGTGTTGCCTTATTGTTTCTAGAGTGAAGGGCAACTTTTTTTCAAGCCTTTTTCCATGAAGTCGTTTAATTGTTCAATGAACATGAACATTTAATGTGCTTACAGAAGTCTGTAGGTCACATGATGTAGCTCATGGTAATTTCTTTATATCTCTAAGAATTAAATGATCCTGTCTTTGGACTGAATTTGACGACTGGTAACTGTCTAAATTTATTTATTTATTAATTAATAAATAAACAGAAAAATTCTTCTCACTGCAGAATATTGACTTTCAACTTTTAACCATTGCCAGACTGATGAACAGCAGTACTTGCTTCTCTGAGGTCATAACCAGTGTCCTTTCTTCTTGGCATGATGTAGGCATACACAAACCTGAGTCATCCAGCAAAAACTGTCGAATTTTACAGTTAGTCACACGTCTTGGTGATTAAATAATCTTTTGTATTTCATTAGTAATAATTAGCTCTGAATTGCTCTTTTGATGATGCTGGTTTCTGAGTGTTGACTTACTTTTTGGACATAAATGAGTACATCCTCAAATCTGTTGTGTCACTGTCTTTAACAGGTTTAAATCCAGTTGTGTCGACCGTCAGCCATGGCTTTCAGTAAAGGATATCGTGTTTATCACAAGCTAGACCCCCCACCTTACAGCGTGATTGTAGAAACAAGAAGTCGTGAAGAATGCTTGATGTTTGAGTCTGGAGCTGTGGCTGTTCTGTGTAAGAAAGTTTAAGCATTTATTTTAAATTTTTTAAAGTTTCTGCATGCTGCTGTGGGACATACAGTTTCCTTTACTATAATCTAACTCTTGCCTTATAAATTGATTTTAGCATCAGATGTAATCTCTAGATGAGTAAGATTGACACTGCATTACTGAATTGATTCAGTTGTAGTGATGACTAATTTTGCTGTGACCCATAATTGTAAAATCATCCCAATGTTGTCATATTGCTGTTCATATTCAGCGGCTGCAGAGAAGGAAGCTGTCAAGAGCACGTACACCAAAATGTTGGATGCTTATGGCATTCTTGGGGTTCTTCGGCTTAACCTGGGTGAGTGAGGAGGTTCTCCTGGATTCACGGCGATATTTTTGTCTTTTCGTTATTGGAGTTGAACTTCAGAAAGTGGTCGGTTTTTACTGAATTTTTTTTCTCTTTTTTCCGTTGTGGATCAGTTATTACAGACACAAATTGTATATGTCTGTTATCCATACAAAAGTTTTCTATAGTGTATTATTTACTGTATTATATTTCATTTATGACACTTTCTAATTATAATTCAGTGATACTTAATGCTGGAATTGGCGGTGCATTTTTTTTCTTAATGTAAACTGATAATATGATTACCTTTTTGTGTGTGTATTTTTATTTATTTATTTATTTATTTTTAATATCATTAGGCGACTCCATGCTGCACAGTTTGGTGTTAGTGACTGGATGCAGTTCGGTGGGGAAAGTGCAGGACTCAGAAGTCTTCAGGGTCACAGCCACAGACTTCATCTCCCTGAAGAACGATCCAACAGATGAAGACCGGATTGCAGAAGTGCGAAAGATTCTAAACTCGGGCAACTTTTATTTTGCCTGGTCGGCTAGCGGGACAAGTATAGACCTGAGTCTGAATGCACACCGCAGGATCAGAGAAGACACCTCAGACAATCGTTTTTTCTGGTGAGTTCAGGAGCTTTCTGCACTGTGGTAAAAAGAGCCGTAAAAGTGCAAAGAATTATTATCTACACCACTAGTGTCTCTTTAGAAACTGCACCATCCACAAATGTGTTAACAGTAGTGTCATGTTTAAACTGCATTGTTTAGTTGCTTGTTTGTTTGTTTGTTTTTTTGGTTAGACCGTGAAGTCATTTGGGTTTGAGTTCAAAACATGAATGTGAGACAATATATTGAATACGTTTTTTTTTTTTATTTACATTAGAAACAACTTCGAACAGGGCACCATTATTTTTGGACCCACATATTGTTCTAGACATTAAAAATATTGTATAAATACACATGACTGACCGACAAGTAATTATTGTTGCCGAGGTGTCCCCTGTTCCATTGATTATTTACACAGTTAATCCTCCAAATGTATGCACTTGATTTGAACCCTGGATTCTGCACAGCATTATTAAAGTATAAACTAACACGAATACCTGAAAGCTGTCTATAGGAGGAACCTGAGAAAAGATGAAAAATTCATGAGCTGTTGCACAAGTATTGGGTCTAGCCAATACAACAATTTGTCCTAAAAAAGAAAGAAAGAAACAATAGCGTATTAACAAGAAGACAACTAACAGCTCGGCAGCCCAAGAAAAAAAAAAAGCTTAAAACAACAGTCAGTGATGTCATTAACACACTGTACAGAACAATGTATAGGTATCACAAGCCACTATTTTCAGAAAGCATCTAAAAGCAGGCACATAGAGTCTATGCACCAAGATGCAAACCACTCATAATTTGCATCAAAATACAGAGATGAGCTACACCAAAAATAACCCATGCAGTTGTGATCTAAATACCAAAGTGTAAGAATGAAAGAGCTTCTCATGACCCAAAATATAGTATTACTGTATAAACTTAGTAGTTAAGCATTGTGGAGGTAGCTTTATGACTGGGGCTTACACGGCTCCTTTTGGAAGAGGATCACTAATCTTTATTGATGATATAACTGATGATAGTAGAAGCAGAATGACTTTAGCAGTCTATAGAAACATTCTGACTGCCAGAGAAATACATTCAGTTTCATTTGGAGTTGAACATCATCATGCAGCATGACAATAACCCAAAACACACACCAACACAACTAAGGGGGGAATTGAAAGCTTTCAGACTGGCCATTTCAGTCACTAGTCTTTAACATACCTGGGGATGTACAGTATCTCCCTCTGAAGAGGAGGCTGGAGGGAGAAAAGCAAACAATAACTGCAACAAGCTGCAGCACATCATAAAAGAAAAATGCCCTGTTCTGTGCTGTCAGTGTGTCTTCATCTTGATGCAGTTCTTGCAAGCAAAGGATATGCAGCCAAATATTTACTGTTTAATTAAAATTATTTTAAGCCTATCTATTTATATACTTTTGCTCACCTAAATTTTGGTGGTTTGCCACCAAAATTGTTTAACACATCTAGAAAACTGGAAGTCTGATATATTATCATATTTTCATCTTTTCATCTTTTCATCACAATCCCAAATGTCTAGTGTACAGCAAAAATGTGTCTTGCTGTTCCGGTTCTTTTGGAGGCTAATGAAATTTAGGATTGTAATGTATTATATATTTTGTTGGACTAAATCAGGAATCAATCCCTGCATCTGCACCTAAAGCATTATGGGGTGAACTGTGATGACTGGCTGTTGAGGTTGATGTGTGGTGGGGTGGAGATCCGTACCATCTACGCTGGCCACAAGCAGGCTAAAGCCTGTGTGATCTCTCGCCTCAGCTCTGAGAGGGCAGGCACGCGCTTCAACGTACGCGGAACCAACGACGATGGCCAGGTGGCCAACTTTGTGGAGACGGAGCAGGTGAGCTGTGTTGATTTTGTAGTGGATTTTATTTATTCAATTTGATATTAGTCTTGTCATTATGTACAAATTGTTTGTGCTGCCCACAGGTTATTTTTCTGGATGACAAAGTCTCATCTTTCATTCAAATCCGTGGATCTATACCGTTGTTCTGGGAGCAGCCAGGTATACAGGTAAGTGTATCGACGACTTTGAGGTGTCACATTTCAATAGAAATGTCATTTCAAGGTAAACATCTACTATGGTCTGGAATCAGTAAAGGTCACCGAGACAGCACACCTACACTAGTAGCTGCTGATCACCTTGTTCATGTTGTTGGAATAATTCTCTCCAGGTAAATTTTTCAAAGCGGAATCAAAGCGTTCAGTCTGGCACAATCAAGAAGAGCAAAAACCACAGATGGGTATTGATGAGGTTCAGTTCTGAAATCTAATCTGGTGTATGGCCTTTATTAAGCTGTTACTTTGTTCAGTGTCAGTGATTTAAAAGGTCTTTATAATTAGAAAAAGCATTAGTAAGAAAGCACCCAGATAGGCTTATGCATCCTATCATACAAAGATAAACGACATAAAACAAATCCACTGACGTTGAACAGACCTCTTTTCATAAAAGATGGGGGATTTTCATAGGGCATCTTTTGCTTCTGCTTTTCTTTTGCTCCATGCTGATCACCTTTCGGGTATACAATAATTATAGAAGCAAGGTTCTGCTCTGTTTTTTCCAGGAATCTGAGAGTAACCCAAGATGCTTTGGGTGTGCCTGCTAAGACAGCGCTAATTATTTATGCCTGAGACCTGCACAGAGAGGACAGGCTTAGGAGTAGTTTGGACAGTCTTTTTAAATGGCAGTGGTAACATAACACCCAATTCATACCAGTCACTGTATTCACTGAACACAAAGCATGCTCGGTAACAGTAGGCATGTTTGATGATCTCATTGTAATATAACACAGCCACGTACAGAATTATTGGCACCTTTTGTGACAATGAATGGTAACAGTTTTGTTTGGAACAGTGCTAATGTCAAAAGAATACTTAACTCCTAAACACAAGTGTTGTTGACTAAGAATGTTGGGCTTGGAGGTAGTTCCTGTGGTCAGAGATTAGTTTTAAGATTTGATTAGTGATTATGTAATTACGCTGTTTACAGTAGCAGAGAGGAACCAGTGAGAACACTGTGCAGTGGGCTGTGAACTGTGTCATAAGTCTCTCTCTCACACATTCATCCACACGCACACACACACGCTCTCTCTCTCTGTTCCTCCTCCGCAATGAGAACTAATACTGGACTCAGTTTCAGCTACTGTTTGTAGAAACCTGTCTGACACTGTTATATAGCTATTCATGGTCTTAGACCACTGACTAAAAAAAAAATCTGCACTTTACTACTTGTTCACTGTAAACAACAAGTTTCATTTAGTATTGCTATTATAGATATTACATTGTTATTATAGTTATAATCTTGAATAATTTTATAAAAGGTGTATAAATAATGGGTTGGAGGGTAAATTGGCTTTATCACCAGTGTCACATAAAGATGTTTTTAATGACTGGCAGTTGAAGATAATTGCCCACTGGAAGAAAAGGTGATTAGTTAGACTGTTACGAAGTGTTAGTGTTAGGCTTTTCAGTAGTAACAGTAGAAGTGCGGGTCTTGCAGAAAGTTCTCAGGGAGCTTTTATCATGTGACTAAATTTGACAATGGTTAAGACTGAAAACAGTCATTAGAAGCAGGGAGCTCTTTTTAAACAAATTAATGTGGTGCAATTTGGTTTTGGTTGTGGGATCATTATTTTACTGAAGCATTTTTGGGAAGAGAAGCAGTTGTAACCTTCTTAATTGGGAACTTCAGTAAAGGGTTGTTGTGCATATGGTAGGGTGAATTCTGACATCTACAGTAGAGTTTTTTTGTTTGCTTTCTTAAGACTGACTAACACCAAGCTTGTAATATGGGTAATGTTTGACTTTCCCATTAATAAAAACATTTTCAGGGGCAAATATAGCTAGATGACATTGGCATTGTCTTTTGTTCCTATATTTTCATTCTTCCTTTACCGTCTTGTCATCCTCCTTATTAACATTGGGTGATATGCCTCTTTGTCTGCTTCCTCCATATCTGAAGGTTGGTTCCCACCGAGTCAAGCTGTCCCGGGGTTTTGAGGCCAACGCCCCAGCTTTTGAGAGGTAATAAACACATACTGCTCCCTGCTGGACCACTGCAGCATGGTTGTGCAATGACATCATTGTGCTGTCAAGGACAAATGGGGAAAAAACATCCTTTAGGTTTTCAACCAATAATGAGAATCATAATTTTGGACGGTAACTTACACTGCCAATCAAAATTTGTGGAGCGCCCTGTTTTTCTGTAATTTTGTTTAAGTAACCAACAACAAGGTATTTAAAATATCCCATGTTTTTACTGTTTCTTCGTTAAGTTAACATGGGTCTCCCAAAGTATGTCTTTTTTAATGCTGCAGGTGAAATGCCCCTTGGGTAGTGCCTTTAGTTCACTCTTACTCCTAGCTAAAAACAGTTCAGTCTCAGTGTATATTTAAATGAGAGGGAACAGAGAGAACAGCAAAGCTGACCAAGAAGCCCAGGGAGGTATATGTGAATAAATATGAAAGACATAATATTTTGTATATAAATAATCAACCAATTCGAACATCTGTGAACATACAGGGAAAAGCTTTTTATAGCAGGTTGTAACATACAGTGGTGTACAAGATTTGCATAGATAGCAATAAACTGTAAGGATGCAGTGTGCAACATTCTAGATACACAGGGCTGGTGCATTCATAAAAAAGGAAGATCACCGTAATCTGATTAATGTTAAAAAAAAAAGTTTAATGTTTAAATTCTAATTTAAGATTCAGCTTAGAACACTTTTTTTTTTCGATATAAAGTTTAAATGACAAATTCTGATCATTAATAATAATAAAAATAATAATAATAATACCTAAATACTTACGTTTTGACCTTTTTAGTTTCAACCTGTTGTGTAGTCAAGATCTTAGGAATTTTGGGTACTAACTTTTTTCCATTCACATATAACATAAATTTGGATTTGTCCACATTTAACACCAGTTTAAGTTGGGTTAAATGATCGTAAACAACAACAAACCCGACATTATAATTTCAAATGTTTGTATTACTGAGCGTGATGAATAATTGATGACTGTATTATCTGCATAATAATGAAGTGGAGCGTTTGATAAATTATTAAGATAATTTATATAGAGAGAAAACAAAAATAACCCTAATATGGAACCCTGTGGCATGCCTTTCATTACACAGGAAGAAAGAAGGAAGAAGAACCAGCAAACTGGACACCTTGTGTTCTAAATGACAAATTCTTAGAGAATTAGTTTACAATAAGAAAGAAATATAGGCCTTAGGCCTTATTTTTATTTTATTTTTATTTTTTTACCCAGCACAGACTATCACAAAGAAGGAACACTTCAGTTCAGTTTTAGCTTCACTCTTTGTTCTGATCCCCAGAGTACTGAGCTGGGCAGGCATGAAATGAGGGATGGGGGATGGGTTGGGGGGTATCTATATTCTACATACAACCTATCTTAGGAAGAACGTTATCCTTCCTAATATCTCTGTAATGCTACCTCAAACATTTTAATGTACACAATATGCTCATAATTCCCACCATTTCCTGGAAATAATAAACTGATTGCCTTTCTATGTTCTACTTATCTTGTGGTTACTACTACGTAATGTACCCAAATAGTACATGCTCTAATGATAAATGTCAAATTGTTTCCATCATGTCGTATTTGCAGGCATTTTACAGCTCTAAGAAGGCTCTATGGTAAGCAGTTGATCATTAACCTGCTGGGCATGAAAGAGGGGGAGCACATGCTAAGCAAAGCATTTCAGGTTAGTTATTGATTTTTCTTAATTGCTCTGCTGATATATAAAGAAGAAAACAGCATTGAATTACAATATCATTTTAGCAATGGAAATTGTGAAATACCGCTTAATAGTAATCTAGATGTGGAATCTACTAGTAATACTTTAATTGATATTTTTGTATGTAATCAAATGCATGAAAAAAATGGCATTTAAGCATGCATGTTTGTAGTTGAGGATGTTGATGTTGCTTTGTTCTCTCTCTCTCTCTCTCTCTCTCTCTCTCTCTGAATGTGTATTTTTGGATCATTAATGTCCGTTTGGTTCTTTACAGAGTCACCTGAAAGCTTCAGAGCATGCAAACTGTGTGAAGATGATCAACTTTGACTACCACCAAATGGTGAGAGGAGGGAAGACAGAGAAACTCATGACTGTGCTGAAACCACAGATCAGCAAGTTCCTAGACGAATGTGGCTTCTTCTATTACTCTGCTGGGACTGGAATTGAAAAGTAGGTTTAAAAGCTCTAGCTTAAAGGGGTTTCATACACAGTTTAATCTTCACACATCAACTTTTATTTAGGAACATCCTGATTTTTTTCCCCTCTTAGATGCTCTTTGGTATCACAATTTAACAATATTATCTTCAGTTTTGCCAAATAGTTTTGTATTTAAATTTAATTCTTCTCTCTAGATGTCAGTCTGGGACACTTCGAGTAAACTGTCTCGACTGCCTGGACAGGACAAATAGCGTCCAAGCTTTCTTTGCCCTTGAGGTTTGTTAATGTATCAGTTTACTAACCAATCCAAACCAACCCTTCTTATCTTAAAGTAACAGTATTCATGTCTTATTTGTGATGTGGAAATGCCAAAGTACTCTGTAGTTAATTTGCATATGTTTGAATAACTTTGTTTTCCAAGTTAGAATTTTTTTTCTTTCTATTTTTTGCTTAGATGTTGCCCAAGCAGCTGGAAGCCATGGGCCTTACAGAGAAGCCCCAGCTGGTGGCACGCTTTCAGGAGGTTTTTCGCACAATGTGGTCAGTCAGTGGAGACTCAATCAGCAAGATCTATACTGGCACAGGTGCTCTAGATGGCAAAGCTAAGGTACGTGCCTTTCAGAAGAATAGATTTCAGTGCAACATCTGTTAATACTGGGTAACCTAAAATTCACTTTTAATTAAGAGACAATGACATTTATTGTACAGGTAAATTTTCTTTACTGATAGGCTTCAAACATGTGTCCTCTTTTAAATCATCGTGGAACTTTGTCTGTCTCTTAACTTGTATGTGTGCTATTGTTCTCTGCTTTCCTCTGGAAACTTATCTACCTGTCTGGTAAGTTTACAATCCAGCCATGCGGGCCTGGTTCTTTCTACTGTGTCCTCGTGTCTGTAATTTCGTGTATATTGTGTGGTACAGTGGAATCTCGGATTACGAGCATAATTCGTTCCGGAAGTGGGCTCATATTCCAAAACACTCGTAAACCAAATTTAATTTTCCCATAGGAAATGATGGAAACTTAAATGATTCGTTCTACAGCCCAAAAAAATAAATACTTAACACTTAAATAATTAACACAAAATATTAAGTAAAAATAAAACAAATTAACCTGCTCTTTACCTTTCAAAAAGTAAAAAAGTAATCCTGACAGATAAGAGTGTGTGTGTTAATTCATGCTCGTGTAGTGATGAGATGGGCAAAATGCTCGATGCCCTCATTCTTTTATTTTTATTTTCCACATTTTGTCACATTACAGCCACAAACATGAATAAATTTTATTAGAATTCCACGTGAAAGACCAATACAAAGTGGTGTACACGTGAGAAGTGGAACGAAAATCATACATGA
>JAOTQY010000008.1:8639659-8652031 GCA_026413445.1 Dolichallabes microphthalmus
TACATAAGGAATAAATATGAATAAAAGAAATACTAAAGGAAATAAACTTAACTGGTAAAAATAAGCTGTACAACTAATAAAAATATTTAAAAATATAGAAATAATAATAAGAATAATAAGAAGAATTTGTAATAATTAATCATTTAAAATGTTTGCTTCCCCCAAAAAGAAACTGGGTACATGTTCAAAATGAGGTCTTTTAAATATATTTAAAATAATATTTTTAAAAGCAAGTCTATTTAGCCATTTTGGCCAATATGCCCCCATCTTCCTATTTATTCCATCAGCGGCTTTGACAATACACAAATTTATAGATATTGTAACTTACTAAGCAGTTCAGTCAATGGTTAAAAATTATGGCAATGTCCTTTGCATTTTAAGATGTGTGTATATATCTGCGCTTGTGGTTTTGCTGCACATCAGGTCAAGACAGCATCAGTTTGACCTTTTTTCCCCTTTGACAGCACCACCAATCAGAAGCTGTGGGCAGCCGAGCTGCAGAAGAACATTTCACGAGATCATAAGTATGTGCTCCTGGCCTCAGAGCAGCTGGTGGGAGTTTGCCTCTTTATCTTCATTCGACCACAGCATGCTGCATTTATCAGGTATAGACCCACTTACAAATTCAACAGGCACAATTACAACTTTATAGGAATATAGTTACCAGCTGCAGCCCATCTGATGCTATACACAATCCTCTGAATTATTTTTTTTTCTATGCCAAGACACACTGAACACTGGCTTTCTGTGGCCTAAAACCTTACCCAGATGATTTACAGTAACTTGTCAACTGTATTCTGTATATCTATGTTATATAGAGATATTTGAAGACTTGTTTGCCTATTTTTGGCCCTAGAATCTCTCAGGTGTTACAATCCTAGTATGAGTTGATTGTTGATAGGTTGTACTGATAAAATACTGCAATTCTGGAATTCTTTTCATTTTTGAACAGAGATGTTGCAGTAGACACAGTCAAGACTGGAATGGGTGGTGCCACAGGAAACAAAGGGGGTGTGGCTATCCGCATGCTTTTCCACACCACCAGCATCTGCTTTGTGTGCTCGCATTTTGCCGCCGGCCAGTCACAGGTCAAGGAGCGAAATGACGACTACAATGAGATTACTCGCAAGCTGTCATTCCCTATGGTAACTAATGTTTTACTTTCCTATTAACATCGTTGAGCCTTAAATCACCACAGTTTATTCAAAACGTGTATATATTTTTTTTTCATCTTTGTGCACAGGGACGTCTGCTCTACTCCCATGATTATGTGTTCTGGTGTGGAGATTTCAATTACCGCATCAGCCTGCCAAACGAGGAGGTAAAAGATCTGATCAAGCAGCAGAACTGGGATGCTCTGATCACTGGAGACCAGCTTGTGGAACAGAAGAAGGCAGGCCAGGTAATCAGCACAAAGTCTTTATTTGTTAAATATCCACTACCGCTCAAAGGTTTGGGATCACTTGCGAATGTATTTGTTTTCCAAAGAAAAACACACTTCTATGCCACTCCCAAACAATTAAAGTTAATTGTTGAGGGCAATTAAAACTTGACAATTAAATTGGATGAGGGCAAATTTTGAAGAACACATTAATTTCCACCAAAATCATTATTTCTAACTCTGGCGATGTCAGCGTGTCTTGTTTATTTGCTATATTTTCTATGCAGAATAATTCCATGTGTTTTTTCTTGTAAAACTTTAAAGTTTTAAGCGGTAGTGTTTTTTAGGAAGTTGGCATCACTGCACAAGGTCAGACATGATGCAGAGAAATTTAATGGTCTTGTTCAAGAGGCCAACGGTAGTAGCTTAGCAGTGCTGGGACTTAAACCTCTGATCAGTAACCCAGAGCCATAACTGTTGAACCACCACTGTCCCAGTATCTTTAATGACATCTATGGTTGCTGAGTGTGTTAAGTCTCTGCAGTACTGATCAGAAGTGTAAGCCCCAGCACTGCTAAGTTGCCCTTCAGCAAGGCCCTTAATCCTGTCTCCTCCAGGGATACATATAACGTATAATGGCTGACGCTGCACTCTGACCTCAGCGTCCTAATAAAGCTGAGATGTTATGCTCCATGTTATGTTGCACCTCAGAAGTTTCACAGTTCTCGTCGTGTCCGTATGGGTTTCCTCCGGGTTCTTTGCTTTTCCTCCCAAAACATGAGAGGTGATTGTCTCTGGTGAACTGTGCATAGGTGTGAATAAGGATGCGTCCAATCTTATTGCTAGTATTACTGGTATAGACTCTGGATCTGCCACAACCTTGACCAGCATAAAGTTGTTACCACAGATGAACAAGTGAATCTAGAAGCCTGTCTTTTAAAACTAAATGACTAAATGAATTAGTCTAAAAGTGATAAAAGCATTTTCCAATTTATCACAGGTATTCTCAGGCTTTATTGAGGGAAAGCTGGATTTTGCTCCTACCTACAAGTATGACCTCTTTTCTGATGACTACGACACAAGCGAGAAATGCCGCACGCCTGCATGGACCGACCGTGTGCTCTGGAAGAGGAGAAAGTGGGACTTTCAGAAAATTGGTAGGAGTGCTGTTTATATTTAATCTATTTTTCGGTTTGAATCAGCCTGAACTTGTGTGTGTACATGTGTGAGTGTAGCTGAGGAGTTGGAACTGAATGTAGTAGGAGCACCAGGAGATGAGGAAGATCAGCACCAGTGGAGCCCTGGCGATCTAAAGTTCTACAGCAGAGCCGAACTCAAGACGTCAGACCACAGGTACGGCACACACCAAACCCCTGGAGTTTATGCGTAAAACTGTCTGAGAGACCAGTGCTTTATTTCATGGATTGATAATATTATTTAATATATTATAAATCTTCTTGGTCATGACATTTGGAGCCATTTTGTAGCCTTATGTATTTTAATTCTAGATTTTATACGCACCTAAAGAATCTAATGTAAAAACTTGTTCTTCTGGCCAAGACCATGCTATAATGTGATATTTATTTATTTTTATCTATTATTATTATATAATTTTTTTACTTTCCCACAACTCTCTAAATCACTTGCATTATAACACAATATAAAATTGGTTCGAATAAACCAGCTTAATATCTGAAATGAATCTGCCATGAAATAGCCTGAGAAGCTGATATGGCAATAAATCCTAATACAAAAAAAAAAAAAACACATTTATTTAACCAGTAATGTCCTCTGCCAACACATACGCTCCTGTGACTGGTGGAGCTAGCATTGAACAGGTGACCAACAATTACAACTGGTAAAAGTTGTTTTAAATTCTTATCATGTAGCTAGAATGTGAGGAGAATAAACCAGGAAGGGGTGGACAGTCCAGAGAAACTTATGAGATTTACTTTATATTTCCACTTTATTTTGGTTTAGAACATGATCTAACTTCTGGGTTTCCGGAGTTGAATCCCAAATAGTGTTAATTGAAAAGCTAGTGCTCTACGGTGTACACCCACACACCAAGTGCCCTAGATCAGGAGTTAAAGAGGGATTTGGTATAGAGCCTTGAGTAAGAAGTTAGTTAGTTTTGAACCAGACATGAACAGAACAACACAGAGTCATTTTCCCGAAGCAGTTACTATGGAGACAGTGTGTTGCTTAAGAGGACGTAACATTATCAGATGGCTGTTCTTGCTGAATGTGCTTCTGTGACTGGTTTTGAATGTGGGGTTTGATAGGAGATTGCATCTGGAATGTAGAAGGATAATTATAGGTAAACGTCCCAGTGGTGTTGTGGTCCATATCACCGTCGTGGAATGCCTCCCGTCCAATCAGATTACTCAGTCAGAACAAATGGATGTGTAATATAATTCAACATGCTGTTTTTACTTGTTTAATATTTACATAAACATCTCTTAAAAGCATTTAGGAACATTTAATCCTTTCACTGATGTGAATGGGAAAAGAGGAAATGACGTTCGTCGTCTTCGGGCTAAACCTGTTCTTTGACACTGAGGGGAAAAATGTTGAATCTGTCTGCAATACTATTTCTGAGTGATAGTTTAGTAATAGTCTGTATTGTGTCCGTCTCTTCCAGGCCAGTGGTAGCCGTCATCGATGTCGATATTCTTGAGGTGGATCCAGAAGCACGAAATCAGGTATACAAAGACGTGATCGCCCTGCAAGGTCCACCCGATGGGACTGTCCTAGTATCTCTGTGCAGTTCAGGGCCTGATGACTACTTTGATGATGCTCTGATAGATGAACTACTGGACAAGTTTGCCAACTTTGGCGAGGTCATTCTGATCAGGTACGGGTTTTGTTTTATAACTGTGATGTTCTGAGCAAGCTATTTACTGCCACTTTTCTTTGGAAACTTGTGCATCTTAATAAGTTTGTCAATAATTATTATAGAGTATAGTTACTTAACTATTAGACATAGAGGCATGATCTTTTTTAAAGGATTATTTTCCTTCATTTGTGAAACAGGTTTGTGGAGGAAAAGATGTGGGTCACATTTTTGGAAGGGTACTCTGCACTGGCTGCACTTTCACTGAGTGCCTCCACTGTAAGTAACAGCATTTGTTACAGGATATTGTTTGGTTAAATCTAACTTTAAATCAATGTCTGTATCTGGAACTATAAGTGCAATACAACTATTGTAAACTATTTATTACTATATAAAAAATATTTGAGTTTGATACTATAAAACAAACTGAGAAATTGGGGAAAACAGTACCATTTAGCATGGATAAGTCCATTAATTTTTGTGTCACCTGTCTGGGAAGCATCGGCGACGCGTAGGGATCACTTCATCATCTCTCTTCATCATCATCATCATCATCACAGTGTTATCTCCAACTCCTCCTGTATTTGACCAAACCTTTAACAGGATGCATTAGCTATTTAGTTTTCTAATATACTGTATATATTTTCATTATTTATTTATTGAACATTAATAAAGGACAAAAGGACAACTCCACCTATACCAGTCATGGGAATTTAACAAAATGTACATAATACCTTTTTCAGAAAGCATAATGTACACTAGTCTTTTAATGGTTTGTTTGTTTGTTTGTTTGTTTGTTTTAATATTACACTATCCAAGTAATTGTAACAGTCAGAGGTCTAATGTGGTTACATGGTAATACCAAATAATGCCAGAAGGTGGCACTTCCTTTGTTTCTTTTTTTTTTTTTTACCTAACTCAGGGGTGCAGGAGGTGATTTCTATATTCTACAGTTGAATAATAACTAATGAATGTAGTGCCGTGGAGAACTGGCTTGTATAGCGATGTTTTATACTGTAGATTTACACCTGCTTGCAAAGCATAGGTGTCACATAGGATCACTATCTATTGTCTCAGGTCTGCGTCACCTTTATTAGCAAACAAAGATTTGCATTAACTATTTCATTTTTAGAAGTAGTATGTTCAATGGGCAGCTGAAACATGTCTCAGTTGTTTACATGACAGAATCACTCATTTATATCCTTTTTTTACTTTTTATTCAGGTGATGGAGAAAACCATAGACATCCGTTTGAAGAGCCCGGGTTGGATCAAGAGTTTGGAAGAAGAAATGAGTGTGGAGAGGATCTGTGGTAACATTCCTACCTCCTCCAGCTCCACGCTGCTCGCCGAAGACAATGACATGGAAGACGAGTTTGACATGGAAGGTATGTCTATTTAAGATCATAATGTTTTTGTTTTTTTTAAATGAAACCCTAAAACCCAATGCAGTGGGTATACTGTAAGTAATCCGTCATTTTTGACACTGCTGTGTTTTAAAGGTGATGTGGATGAGGAAGTGGAGAATATTCTTCCCCAGCATCTGCAACCTGGGGCCGGTATGGATGTTGGTACTTCCCCATTACCCTCGCCTCGTACCAGCCCGTGCCCCTCACCAACCCATGGAGAACCCGCACCCCCTTGCAGGCCGAGCAGGGTTCCACCACGCACAGCCGGACCCCCGCAAGGTAGAAAACCTGCTTTATGTTAAGCTTTTTTAACTTTTTTAAGCTGAAAGGTTTGAAATTACATAATGTCACAGCAGTATGAATTGAACATGATTTATAAATGCATTTTATGGTTGTATTTCTGCTAACATAATTTATTTGTATTCTTCTAAGTCTTTCTATTAATGTATTGATTTTACGATTTCATTGTGGCTGAAAGATGGTCTCAGTCCAATCACATGTAGGATGGAACAGGCAGGTAAAGAGTAAAGCTTATAGAGGTCCCGCTGGTGTGTTTAATATGTCTGCTATAGCTTTTAAAGATGCTGAGAGAGATTTTGCTGTGCCTTTTTTAAGGGCTGCATGCTACACCAAGATCATGCTTACTGTTGTGATGATGGTGATATTGACAATGATTATCATTTATTGTTTCTTTTAGTTATTCCTTTGGAAAGTCAGGTTTTAGGAGCTTCTGCATCACAAGGACTGGAACCAAAACGCCCTCCTCCACCACGACCCAACGCTCCGCCTGCCAGACCTGCACCTCCACAACGTCCCCCACCTCCCTCAGGTAAAACAACCTAACCTAAGATTAAATCGCTTATTTTTATTCATATAAACACTACATCTGTCATTGTATGGCACAAAAAAAAATTGTATTTGGGAGTGTCACTCATTCTAAATCATCTGTACGTATTTGCAATCAGATAATATGGAATTTCATCCATATTAACCTATCATCACTGGATAAATCACGTCTTTCAATCAGACATATTTATAGAATATACTTACATTATCATATAAACGAGATCATTATCTATCTCAATCGATTTAGTGTTTCAAAGATCAGGTGTCTGTGTATTAACTCCAAAGTGGTCTAAACACTGTTTTTGGGTGTTTTTCACCAAATCAGTCTGAACCCTACCACTTTGCTCCAGGGACACATGCTGTTCAGATATAGACATGCCAGCACATTCAGCATCGTGTGAGATCTATACCTCCACCTCAGTGACATCACTAAAGTTTGCAACTGTTTTCAAGTAGAGATATGCATGCATGATTTTTTTTTAAATAATATTTTTCTTTGAACCTGACTGATATAAGGTTTGACTCATTTTGTTGTGTCCAGTGCTACCCCAGTCTTGATGTGCATCTCTCGTGTCAACCAGATATCCTGTGTACCTTAAAATATAGAAGAAGTATTAAATGATTAAAAAAGAAATCCTGCACACATCATTTTTTGTTTTTGTTACATTCCTAATGTATACAGTTTAAAAAATAATAATAAATAAAAATTCAGAAAGACCCCATATACAGCTTTTAAGGCAGTGGTGGTCAGAATTTTGGGGTGCATCACCAGACTGCCACAGTTGGGCCCTTTATACCTCATCTGCTCCAGGGCCGCCTGTCAGGACTGACCCCATACACTTCCTAGCAAGCTACAGTTGGATATGGAATGAAATCACTGTCCTGATATGTATATGTGAAAAATGAATGCTTTTTCTTCTATTTTTAGTATTGTAAATATGTGCAGCTTGTATACATCAGTGTATTTTAATGTATAGTTTAGGAATTTGATGGCTAAACTGAGACTAATAGTAAATTACTTACTCCTTCATGCTGCAAAGGACAAAAAAGCCCTGCTTTACCCAGAGCAGATCTCGCTGGTAAGTACATGCATGGAGATTGAATGTTCTTTACACGTTAAGAGAAAGCATGATCACTGACTAAGCTTCCATGGCACTGGGATTAAGGGAGTTTTGGGGAAGTTGATAGGCATACATCACAGCTTGTCTGCTGTTCCCAGCATTTTCCTCTCTTTCCTCAAACTGCCCCTGTTGATTATTTAAGTTATACGGGAAAGGGAGTAAGCTCTTGCATGGATTTGGCTACACGTATAACCAGATTGTTGGATCTGGCAGTATTGTGTTTGACCGCGGTTGACCAGGAAGAGGTGAGTCAGGGAGGAAGTGAAGAAGGAGGTGGAAGGTTAAGGAGGTTGCTGTGGGTTGAGAGCACTGTGGTTTCTGCACACATAGGCTCAGATATTTGTCTTTATTTTAAAGACCTTTTCAGGTTTTCAGAAAGTTATACACATAAAAAATGTTGCTTTGTAGAGATGCACTTAAAATATGACTGAACAGTTAAACAGCAAGAGGGTGGTTAAGCTGAATCCACAGATTTTGAGGATGTCAGAGGGTGCTTTTACAGTAAGTTTTGCTGTTTTTCAGGACGAGGCCAGTCTACAGGAGCTCCAAGCAGTTCAAGGCCGGTGGGTAAAGTTTGAGGACAATGATATAAAATACCTTACTGAAGAGGCAGAAGTTGAGATGTTAATACCTCAAAAATACGAAAATACCTCAATAAATCAGCCTAAAGTCGTAAAAATATTATTTCAGAACATCCCTCCTAGGGCAGGTGTTATCAGTGTGCCACCACAATCCAGACCACCACCACCTGCCCATCCTGGAGCACCCAGACCCATAGCTGAGGTTCACCCAGGAGCCCCCCGACCCACTCCAGATAACCACCCTGGAGCCCCAAGACCTGTCCCAAATGCACAAAACAAACCAGCTGAGCTCCCTCTCGGTATGTGAACAATCACAGCAAATAAAAAAGGGTACTAAACTGTAGAATATTAAATATCTGCAGAAAAAATGTGGTTTCTTTTTTTCCCCTTTATATTCTGCCTACTCTATTGCTTCTAACTATAAACAATTTCTAAATTAAAATCTCTCCTCTTACTTAAGGAGCTCTTCACACTTATCTTGCCTATAGTAAGTTATAAATAAAGCTTCTGAGTTGATGCTCAACAAAGAAAGATAAAATGTCTCTTTACTTGCTTCCAGTATACCAAATATATTAATATTTTGTTGTTAGCCACCACAATGGATTGACACAGCTTTTTTCAATCCTCACTGCATCTTCTACCTCATTACATTTTAGATTGTATAGCCAGCCACCTTTTTTTGTTATTTTTCTTTGCTGGTCAAAGAACTTAAGTAGGTTTTTAAGACCCATCTTTGTCTTTGCTTTGCGAGTACATCACTAGTGCATGTACGGAAAAATAAAATTCCTTCTGTATGTCTCATGTACTGAGACTAACAGGCCCGTGTTGTTTATTCTTTACAGCATCCCCTCCTTCACTGCCCGGTCCCATGAGGCCTCAGATGGTCTCTCCAATGCAGCCTCAGGCCAGCTCCCCCATTCGGCCCCCAATACAGTCCCAGCTGCCTCCACCTATGATACCCACGCTACCAGCACCAATGGTACCTACACTTCCCCCACCTATGGCGCCATCAGTGGCAGCTGCGCAGCCAGCTACTGCAGGCCCTGCATCAGCCGTGCCACCTCAGTCTGGCCTGTCCTCACCCAAACCACCACCCCGTAGCCGCTCCTCACATGCCCTGCCACAAGAGGCTGCTCCTGCACCTGCTCCTTCTCCTGCTCCTGATTCTCAGGTTAGTAATGGCCTTTATATAATGCAATTCACATGTCTGTCATATCTGAGGATAAAAAATGGTAGTGGCAGAGGTTGCAAAACTCTATACTATATTTGAGGAATTTGCTAGCATAAATGGTGAGAGGGTCAGGTTTGCGCACATTTTTAAGGGTGGCTAATTCAAATTAAATTCACATTACATTTAAAGGACAGTTTAGATATTAAACCTTTTTTTTTTTTTTTTTTGGTTTGTTATCTTGTCAAACAACAATGTCATTTTACAGTTGAAATCCGCTTCTCTCTTTTAAGAACATTAATTAGTAAATTAATTATTCATGTGATAACTACCAGGAAAGAATTTCAGATACAACCTGAAAAAAGCAAAAGACCAAAATGTTCAGTTTTTTTTTTATTTCAGTACATTTCACCAGCGGGTTGTACATTTTTATATTGCGATTATAATGCGATAATGTTTTTGGTCAAGTAAGCATCAATTCACATTGTTCACACTGCTCTTTGATTATGTTGACAACTTCTAGCCTCATCGTATCTGAAATTCTACTGGACTAGAGAAGGATGCTTTAAAAATTAAACAGATGCATTTTTAAAATTTAGTCAACATAAATAACAACACAAAGTATTAAACCCTCAGTACTCCTGGCTGTTTTGGGCTTTTTGTTATCCAGATTTTTTGTTGGGTCCCCTAACTTTTCTTATCTCTTACCCTTACTGTTTCTGTGATTTCCTGCTTTTGTTGATGGGTATGTGTGTGTGTGTTTATCTCTCTTTCTTTCTCTCTCTCAAGCAGGAGCAATCCTCAGGTTAAAAGGTATTTAATGTTAGTTCTGGCCTCAGCATTGTGCTCACAGCACCACCGTCCCCTCTCCCAGCATACACATACATTGTAGTGACTTTCATGTTCTAGTTGTTCTTTTTCTGTCTTTTTTCATGTTTCAGTTGGCTGTTGCAAACCCCATTTATAGGTGGTTTATTATTTTTAGTAGTATATATGTGTTTGAGAAAAAAACTTAACTTGAACCTCAGGAATACGCAAAGAGTTACTAGGATTACCAGATGTCTAGGTAAACAGTTTTTTTGCAAATGGTTCAAGAAAAGTTTTTGTCTTTTGTCACCAGCTTTTGTCTCTCAGTGGTTTCTGTTGTCAGTTTGAGCATCTCCTTGGTGCAGACATTATACTGAACCTTGTGTATATATTACAGCATCTTAATTCATAACTCATAGTGTATGAGACTTTTTATTAAACAGAAGGAAAGTTTCACAGACTAATCATATTCATGTGTTTAATGAAACTATAACTGTAAAATACTGTACATTGTATTGCTCTGTTCACTTTGAGGTTTTTGCATTACTTAAACGTACATTTGTCTGCTGAAGATAAGTTTTGATTGGTTTTGTTGGTGTGTGTTTTTCCTCCAGACAAATGGAACGAATGGAACCCGAAGAGAAGCACACCTGGAAATGACCCCCTTTGACCCGCTCTGCTCTGATCTGTTCTCCTCCTCTTCCTGGTTAAACAACCAATCCCTGTCTAGGGGTTCTTCACTCCACAGCTCCTTCCACTCATCCGCCAGTTCGCGTTCTCTGAATTCCACTCCAATTCCCATGTTTCCCCAATCTAACCCAAAGCTGAATCTTGACCCCATGTCAGGTTTACTGGCCCCACCCCCTCCTTCCCGCAGCCGCTCACAGGAAACCCTCCCAGTCTCCTTGAACCCCTTTTCCGATGCCCAATCCAGACCCAACAGCACCAACCCATTTACTGGCACGATGGCAGCATCACAGCATCGTTCACTCACACCTGATTTCGACGCCAAGTCGAGCCACTACACAGCCACATTCGCCCTTGGTCACAGTTCAACTCTGCCTTCGTCCTTCTCCAGGCAACCTCCACCAGCTTTAGCTCCGCCTACACCCAAAGGCCAGCAATGGGTGACCTTTGATGATGATTCGGACTTTCACAGGTCAGGAAAAGCTCCAGCTTCAGCTGCAGTGATAAAACCTCCACTGCTTCCTTTGCGTACTAGCACTATGGTCCAGCAGCCCCCTCAAAGCAACTTCCCCACCTCTGTGTTTGACTCTAACAGTAACTGGGCTTCTCCTACCACACCTGCATTTCCAACACTGCCCCCTCCTGTGCCAGGCAGGACTAACGCTAATGTAACCACAAGAAGCCCCTTGAGGCCAGAGTTCATGGAAAGATAATATATATATTGTAATGATTTATGACATTGAAGTGTGTATGGGGAAAACTAGAGAATTTCCTTATTTATGTGTGTGGTTCGTATAGAAGTGTGCAATTCATGTCTCTCTAAAATGGATTATACAGTCACTCAGCCCTAATCAGGCCTAGATTAAATATTCTGGTACTTCTACTTATACACATATTACGAAAAACATGTACATACACAACTATGTGTGAAATTCTTGACAATATTTTATTTTTCTTCAGTCAGATGCTCATTAAAATTTATGCATTTTCTTTTTTACCACTGGATGGTTATGCAGCATTTGAAGTAATTGCAAGCTGCAAAAATGTTGAATGCACAGGGTGTAATTTAGCATCTTAGAGAGATTTTAGACTTGGAGAGATATTAGACTTTTATTAGGACCTCTGAAATTTGAGATTTAAAAAATTTGCTATGGTACATAGTGACTCAGTGGCCCTTTCTTATGAGTTCTCTCTTGTTATGAATGTATGTGCAGTCTATTTTATGTTTGATGTCGCTATTTTTCCCCAAAGTGGTTTATATCTTTCATTACTGTGTAACACTGATTTATTGAATTATGCAGGTCCACTTTTCATCTGTGTTCTACCGCTAAAGTAAAATGCTCAACAATAAGTTGTGGATAGATGTAACACGTAGCCTTTAATGTGATTTGAAGAAAAAAACGTACAGTACTTCAAAGTTTGTGTGTGTATACAAGCATACACGTTCTCTCTCTTGAAATTTCTTGCTTGTGGTTTAAACTGTGCCTGAGATTTTTTTTTGAGGATTTAAGCATATGGCATGAGAGAATCTTTTTAAG
>JAOTQY010000008.1:8661883-8680832 GCA_026413445.1 Dolichallabes microphthalmus
TCAAAAGTAGGAAAGGAGGCATCTTCATAAAATGCGTGTGGGATGATTTGCATGAGACGCTGCTTTAAAAAAAAAAAGATTTTTAAAAATACGGGACAAAACCCGTCCCGTACTGATTCAAAACGTGGCGCGCAATTTCATTCTCAAATACGGGACGATTCCGTATTTTAAAGGACGGGTGGCAACCCTAACGCCGTGACACTCTGTAAGTAAGAAAAGCTAGCAAAGCTAGCGGGCATAACTAGGTTATGTTTAGGAAAATGGTATCGGATCGGTATCGGTGGTATCGGCAGCATTTCCGATACTAGTATCGGAATCGGAACAACCCTAATCCTGCCACATGCCCAAAGTCTCCTGTGATATGCTCTATGCCCCTATAACCCTTCATACAGGATAAAAAGGTATGGACAATGAGTGAGTGAGTGATTATGTAAAGGTCCACTATATGGAAAAAAGTATTCGGCCAGCTATAAGAGCTTCCACTCCTCTTGGAAGGCTGAACACAAGATTTTGAAATGTTTCTGTGGGAATTCGTGCCCATTTATTCTGGAGAGCATTTTTGAGGTCAGGGCCAGACGAAAAGTCCTGGCTTGCAATCTTCGTTTCAGTACATCCCAAAGGTGCTCGATGGTGTTGAGGTCCATATCTTTATAGTCCTTGCTTTGTGCACTGGGGGACAGTCATGTAGGAATGGAAAATGGCCTTGCCCAAACTGTTGCCACAAAGTTGGAAGCATAGCATTGTCCAAAATGTCTTGGTATGCTGAAGTATATATATATAAAATATATATGCCAAATATATTTGTCCATACGCAGTAGTGTTTGTCTTGCTTCAGTTTTCAATTATTTCACTGGGTTGAGTAAACCAGCCTTCCAGACCAATAGGTGGCGCTAAGCGATTATAACTTTTTGGTTCCTGGGGAGAAGAGGAAGAAAAGTAAATACGCGCGCGCGCGCGGACAGTCGTTTCTCTAATTTGTTTTGTAAACAGAAACACATTTGCTGTTATACAATGGCGCGGCAAATTGACCGTATAGGCCATAAGGATGACACATACGTGGTTTCGGAGGGTTTATCTTTGGCTGACAGCAGCAGTAAAGTGGAAGACGATGGAGAAGCAGACAGCGACGCGCCTGCCATCTTTCTGTGCGGGAAATGCAGGCTGCCTTTCGGAGACTCGCTCTCATGGGCCGGGAGCGACGACGAGCAGAACCAGATCCTGCTAAAGCGTATGAAGTTTGTTTATTCATATAACATATGGACAGATTGTCTTTCGACGCTGACCACCTGAGTAATGTGGAGTAGTTCCCCCCTTTGGTCACATAGCAGTGATGCGCACTGTGTGTTCAGACAACTTTCTATCACAACCAGCATCTTTTAAAAAATTTGGTCTACATTAACACTTCGATTAACAGGCCAACGTTGACTCCCCATGTGCATCAGTGAGCCCTGGCACATCCATAACCCTGTCACCAGTTCACTGGGTTTTCTTCCTTGGATTATTTTTGTCCTGACCACTGCGGACCAGAAACATCCCACAAGACCTGCAGTGTTGGAGTTGCTCTGACACTCTAGCCATCACAATTTGGCCCTTGTCAAAGCCACTCAAGTCCTGTTGCCCAGTTTTTACTGCTTACAACAGATCAACTTCAGGAAAAAATGTTCACTCACAGCCTCATATATCCCACCCACTTCCAACTGCCATTGTGACGAGATATTAAAAACGTACTTACTGTGAAAAGGGCCAAATGGCTAATAATAATAATAGTTTTTATTTATATAGCGCCTTTCCAGAGCTCAAGGACGCTTCACAATGCGCGCAGCCAAACAGACAAACAATCCAGGTACGAAGCGGCAGCATAGATGCGCACAGCTTCTCGTCCCGGCTAGACAACTGGGTCAGAGCAACTCCAACACTGCAGCTCTTGTGGGATGTTCCTGGTCTGCAGTGAACACACACGATCCAAGGAAGGAAAACTAGTGAACTGGCGACATAGTCATGGCTGGCCAGGGCTCACTGATGTAAATGGAGAGTAAGGCTGGGCTGTGTAGTTTGATCTAATAGAAGAACTACTGTAGCTCAAATTGATGAAAAGGTTAATGCTGGTTCCAATAGACAGGTGTCTGAACACGTAGGTCATCACTGCAGACCTACTCGATATTAAGCAGGTGGTCAAAATGTTATGGCTGGTTGGTGTATATTCCTGTTGACTTTGGAAATTTTTCCAAGGATTAAATAACATTTAACCTCAACTTTATCCTCTATAACAAGTACACTAAGGTGGGCACACCAGTAGAGCATCTTTGCCAGCTGCTGGAAAGGAAAAAAGGAGTTTCTAACCATAAGGCAATATATATGGAAGTATAACAGTGCTAAAATTACTCAAAGCAAAATATCATGTTGAATGACATGAAATAAATAAAAACGTGTTGCAAGAAAAATGCTTGAATTTTTCTGCATTGCAGTTTGATCTGGAAAAACATTTTAACACTGCAATTTATTGTGGTGGTATTCTTCAAATTAAAATGTAATCCAAGCAGTTTAAATTTAATGCAAAAATATAAAAAATTACTAAATTGCTGTTTGAAAATATATTTAATTATTAAAAATAGCTTCTTTATTATTTTTCAACCTCACAAATTAAAAAATTCATAGATAGATCGATAATCCATAGACACATGGATATAAAGATGTAAATCCATAGATAAGAGTAAGTCTAATATTTTTTGACAATTCTTTTAAGTAATAAGGAAAATTGAGAATCTACCAGCTGGCAAACATGGTCTACCAGTTTCATCTGTGTTTTGTCAGACCAAGCTGGAGTGATCACAAGCAATAGTTACAGTCACTAGACCCCGCTGGAGTAACCTGCATCTACCACCTTCACTCATGGGTCATCTAAGACTTCAAACCAGTCTACCTAATATATACTGGAATGCTGGAAATTCCAGTTACACTACAGAGATTTGGCTAACATAATCGAGGATTACAGCTTTCAAAAAGCGGGAGTTCATGAATTCTAGATTAAAATTTCCTTATAATTGTATTTGTCATAACCTGACACTTGTTTTCTGATTTCAGGTGTTAATGACAACGTGGTGATTGGCAAAGAACCTTTTGTCCTTGGCACAAGTGAAGAACTAAGATGGTAAGGTGTCTGATGATGTTTCATTTCAGGCAAGAACCCCATGAATTTGTGGCATTAACTTATTGCTCATGATATGAAACCTGTTAATTCTAGACTGTCATTTCCATGTTTCAGCCTCGCTGTAAATCTCACCTGTCGTGGTTGCAGCTTCAAACTTGGACATTTGTACATGTCCACTCCAAAGTCACTGGACTACAAAAGGTCCATTTTCTGCCTCATGGTTGAAAATATTGAGAGGTAGGTTAAAGCATTACAGCATTGTACAACAGAAAAATAGAAATTTTTACAGACATTTCCAGTCAGCTAATGGTAGTATCATATTTCCTCTACAACACAGGTTCCTGACCCTGACTTTTGCATTATCCCAAAGATTAGATTAACTCACCAATTCATGTAGAGTGGGGAGAACACAAAAAATGTAGGAGGTGCTGCTCCAGCACCTGGGCTGACACCCTATGCATTACAACAGAGCAAAATTTAGGCATTTCACAATATTGCAGCTTGTAGGTGCAGTAGCAAGTGATGTACAAAATTAAAATACAATGTTGTTTAAGGTGTCGTCTTTAGAAATGGTCTTTAAAACAACAACAACAAAACAAGTCATTTCTCCTCTAAAACTAAATTGCAATCATTTTATGTGTAGTTATGTTTTAGGCTCCCCTAACCAGCAGGTGGCAGCAGTGGACAGAGAAGAAATGCCTGTGACGTTAGAGTACATGGACAACGTGGAGAAGCAGATGACCAAGGTTACTGTAAAAGCAGTTACTACTTTTCATTCCTTCTTACTGGATAAAGCGTATTTCTCCTGTTTTTGTCATTGTGCATCATATGTGTGTGTACAAATGTTTAGGCCGTTTTGAAAAAGTTGCCAAATGAGGGATAAATGGAAATATAAAGAGCACCAGAGTAGAAACTGTGCGAAGAATGTATTTATCCTGTGTGAAATTATTCCTCTGCATAAGTTTAAATGGATGCTAGGCTTTTTGCATTTAAAATGTCAGAATATGTTGCATTTAAATTAACCTGGTTAATTTCCAAAGTATATTTGGAGCATGAAGACGTTGCTTGCTTTATTTAAACAGTGTTAGAAGGTGAGTTGTGTGTGCACATGGTTAATAAAAATCACACGTTTTGAGGCTTTGAGAGCTCATTACATTATTGATTTGCTTTACAAGACCAAATCCAGCATTTGCAGCACATTCAGTGTAAATATCTAAACACAATTGTGGTGTATTTCTGCTGATTGGCTTTGGACAGTAGATGGCGCTCTTTCTGGCCAGAGAAAAGTTCTTTGTTAGAGGCTGAACAAAGAGAGCCGTTAGGACCTGTTCAAGAATTTGGTCCTCAAGGAAGCTGGCACAGTGATGGCAACTGATCTAAAACAAGTGCAAATAAAAGTCCCGGTCACCAAAGACCTTTCCGCTTTGTATTCATAATAATATACCTGTGGAGTTAAACATGTCTACCTTAATGACACGTTATTGTAAAGCGACCTTGAGTTTCTTGAAAGGCGCTATATAAAATAAACTTATTATTATTATTTTACTTTAATTGGGAATTTACACTCCGGAAGAAATAATGCAAGAATAACTTTAGCTCTTTACTTTTTTAATGGGATTTACTGAGATCTTTTATCAGCTTTAATTTTATGCTTTTATTCCCTTATTAACCAAAAGTGTAGAGTGGGGGACAGGAAAGCACTGGACCGGTATTCAAGGTTCTGTTTGGTTTCTTTTGTCTTGCAGATAAAATCTCTTGCAGTGACAATCGGACAGAGACTCTTGGAGATCGAGGTTGACCTCCAGTGCAAGTCTGGGACGAATTAATCGAGAGCTGCACTGAGCCTAGAGTTGTTCTTCGTGTGTTTGTCGTCTGTTCCTGCCACAAAGCTTTGTTTCAGTATACCATGTTGTTGTTTGCTTCAAATTTGGTCACATGATATCACTGTCAAACCAGTAACATGCGCCAAAATGTTATTCATTTGTTGTTTGCTGTTGTTTTCCTTTTGCTGTTTCTCTTGCTGTTCATTAAGTAAAATTAATTGTTCCTGAATTGATGTTGTTTATTTACTTCCTTCTGTTCACCAGATTTTCTGTATTAAAACAGAAGCCCCCTACCACACACACATGCACACGCATCAATTCCTCCTCCCTCCCGTCACAGTTTTCATAATTTCACAAATTTGTTATGAAAGATATTACAACATCTTTTGTTTACAGTTCCTGTCTAATGTGCCTAGCAACACTTTATGCTATAAAGGCTGACAGTCCCTCTCAGACCCTCCCAATCTTGAGAGCTTGAGCAGCATATCAACAGCGGCACGGATGTTGAAATCAGTGTGCACAAACCAACCAGTGGCCTGTATCCAAGGTCTGGCTGCCATGGAAACAGGCTTCCATGCTGCATGCCTGTTACCACGGTGCTGACCGTTTCCTGGATTCAGAGTCAGCCAGCCAGCTCGCTCGCTTGCCTGTCTGTCATCCAGAGGGGTGGAGTCACTGCTTCTCTAATCCCCAAGGGTGTTTTTCTTTCTCCTTTTCAACTGTTCCCTCTTCTCTCTTCCCTCCTCCTCTCTATCTCTTTCTCTCTCTCTCTCTTTCCAAAATAAGAAAAAGACCTGTCAGATTAGTACGGGTATGAAAATGGTTGAAATTCTTAAATGGAAATATGGTCTAATGTTCCCTATATAACATCAGGCATCATTCCTTATGTGTTTCTGGGACCACTGTCCAGATGTTGGAGTCCAATCCTTTGTTCTGGGATTTTTCTTCCAGTCTCATTATTCTGCCCAGCACGCCACACAGTCATTTTGATTAATGTGCTTGGCCCTACGTCTGGGCGCTGCGTCCCGCTGAAGGTGAACTGCTGATGCTTGGTGCTTTTTAGTGCGATCGATGCAGACTGATCACCTTCCCGCTCACATACGTCCTCTCACTCCTTCACCTCAAGAACCGAATGCACTCAGGCATGGACATGTTGCATGGTAATAAATAATGTAGACAAGCTGGTGGACAAAGCTAACCTCTCTTCTGAAGCAATCAGAGAGCAATGTAGCTGTTGCACATAGGAATGGAACCTGTAAACAAGCTGTCCAATCCTTTTTTGCCATGCATCACGCTTTTATTTCAAGCCTGCTGACTGTTTTGCCGTTCATTTTACCCCAAATAAAAATAATATATTATGGTAGCATTGTAGTGCTGAACCGTTTATTTTCTCGTTTTAATTTATTAATGCTCTGAGCATCAGGTTTGACCTTTAACAAAGAAATTGCAGCCTTTTTAAGATACTGCTATTTAACATTGTTATCGTTCAGATTTTTCAGGAGATAAAAAAATTGTTAACAGCTACATGACTAACCTGAATTGTTAGCAAGCATCTCATGCAACATATAATATTCATAAACATAATATTAGTGGATCACAATGGAACATCAAATCCTGTCTAATCCATCAAATCCAGCCTTTTAAGTGAATATTGCTCAGATACTGAAACTTGGGTAGTGTTTCAGTAAATACACTTTATCGTCAAGAGTTGGTGTTACCATTACACCCATATGTGATGTTTGAACGTCCCATTCCAGATTGAACCCCCCTTTGCTGTTACAATAACCTTCACTTAGCTGACTATTCTGGGAAGGTTTTTCCACTAGATGTAGGAACATTTATTTATACATTGAGACACAAGAAATTACATTTAGAAACAAAAAAATTTGTAATGGCCTTGGATGCAATCAATGTTCCAGTTGATCCTGAAGCTGCTCAGTGGAGTTGAGGTCGGGGCTCTGTGTAGACCTGACACTCTAACTCTTTTGTTCACTTTTTGGCAAATCATGGCAAAGTATGGTTTATGGATCTGGATGGCTTGCTACAGTTCCAGTGAAGGTAAACATTCTAGACAATTGTGTCCTCCCAGCTTTGTGACAACAGTTTGGCAAAGCCCTGCATATTGATGTGATGGTCAGGTATCCATAAACATGCATCTATATAATGTATCTTAAAATATTGCAAGTGACATCTGCTATAGAAGCTCATTCCACAGTCAAATTCTTCGTCCTGTTTTCAGACAAGCTGTTACTTCCCTCAACTGGGAAAGCCCTTCAAGTCATTTTCTAAGCCTGAGCAGATTGAATAGGAAGAAGGGCCAATACATAGTGAGAGGCCAATGGCATGTTGTTGACTAATGAATACTATAGTGATGCTGACAGCCAGGAAAAGCTTACAGCTAACTGTTTTAACATCTAAGCTGCAGAGGGTTACCTGGAAAAGTCACAAAACCATTATTTGACCATATCTCATCTTGGTGCCATTTACTGCACATTCTTTGCTACTGTGCATTAGTCAAAGACTTTTTTCCATGGTTATTTGTGAAGGGAATGAATCCAGTTTTGGATCAAACCAGAGATGGATCGAATTACTCACTCCCTCAATCATACTTTATACTGCGTATCCTGTACAGGTTCATGGGAAGCCTGGAGAGTATCCAAGGGGAACTCAGAGGGGAACGAGGCAGAACAGTACATCCTGGATGTGGTGTCCTTTTTTGTGTTTCTTCATTCCTGTTTTCACACACTCCAACTGATACTTACAATTTAACTTAAAAATAAGAGTTTTAAAAAGTAGTTTCCCTAAATTAAAATAATGACTGATTTAATTTGCAGCATTTGAGCCAATAAGTATCAAATTTGCCTGTCTATTGACATTGAATACACAATGATCACAATGGGAAAATTTTTTAACTTTGCTTTACAGTGAGTTCTTCCAGAGGTGATTTTTAATTCTAATAATAATGTATGTAAGAGAAGCATTAAAAAGACAAAGGAAAGAGCATTTTTGCTCACAGCAGTCTTTTTTTCTTTCTCTTTAATGCTCTTTAATCAATGACATGATATCACATCTAACATGGACAAGCTAATGTGTATGTTCCAGATGCATAAAATAATGGATTTCATTCATCTCATGTCTGAAACATGTTTTTCTGTGAGTCATCCATTATAAATTATATATAAATTTGGACCTCCAACGTTCACCTGTATTAAATATTTGAACAAGTCACACGTACAATAGGAAGTTGTACTCGCTAAACATCCTGAAGAGCACAGGAAGAAGAAAGTTTTCATTATCTTAATGATAATGAAAGTTTTCATAAGTCAAAGCAGATTATTAACTCAAAATTTACAGCTAATTTACAGGCAATTTAACAAGTATTTGTTAAAATGCATTTAATGTTATAATTTTATGGTAAACATTTTGAAGCCTAATACTTGGTCGTAAAAACGACCGAGCAAAAACATTCATATTGTTGGCAAAGATGTATAAAGACATTTTTTAGGGATAATTGTTTCCTTTCCTACAGTTTTGTATACTTTGAGTTATACATTGAAAAATGGCAAGAAAAATTAAGTTTCATTTTGAAGCCATATACAGATTAGAATTGGCTACCTAATTGTGGAATTATCCACGGATCTGTGGGAACTGTATCCACCCCCACAGCTTGTCCACGCCGATTCATCCCAGGACCTAGTGTTTAAATATCCATATCATTTATCAAGAGTGCAGAAAGTGCATGTGTTGGGTATTTGTGGGGCTGTTGCACAGCTGACTGGATTAAGCGAGGCCTGTTGGGTTGTTCAGCTGTCCGTGTTTCACAGGTGTCCCATGAGAAAAGTGGACAGCACAAAAATGCCTCGCTTCGTGTTACAAGCATATAAGAAAACAAGCATTTCCTTAGTACGTGAGGTAGTAAAACATACTATAATTAAGTAAGATTCTCAGTCAAATCAGTTTTATTGTGTAAAAGCAGTGTGTGTTTAGTGCAAAAAGGAAAACTGAGCACAAATACTCGTTTTTAAAATATAAATATAAAAAATCTTTTTTACAGCATAAAAATCTTCTCACTTAAACACAACTTATTATAAAGTTTACAAAAAAGTCCCCAAAATTCAAAAGAATTTAGACTTCAGGTTCGTTGCTCACTGTAACAAAACCACATCCAACAACCGACAAATCAACTGGAACATTGTCTTTTTACATGCAAAGAGGAATTCCGTGTAATAAAAAGTAGATTAACAAACAGTTCATAGCCTTCTGTTCAAGTAAACACTTTGAAAGCTTTTAACCTCAACTACAGTAATGTGCAATGAGTGAAGGTATCTATGTACTCACAACATGAAAGACACATTGAGTTCAGATTTACAAGCGGTTCTCACATCACAGGGTCAGAAATGTAACGGAGAGAATTAAACCATGTAGATGATCAAGACTGGGTACAAACACTGGGGATTTTGCACTACTGCATGGTCTACCACGTCACTCAACATGATGGGTCACGAAATGATGCACCCCACTCCCTTCCCAAAAATTCATGTATTTATTTAGAGTGATAACACATAGGCTACACAATGTAACAATACTGGTCTTATTTGGACCAAAGTGTTAAATAACATGTTATTTAAGGCTATACAAAGTTACAATCTCTTTCAAGGTAAGTCAAAAGCTAGTTGTGACAGTAATTCACAGCAAGACTAAGGGGAGATTTTCCTTTTCTGTGAAGCAGACCTGAGTGTCTCTGACTTGTGAGGTGGAAATGAAGCAACAGCTCCACTCATGTTGCTAAGCAATAAAAACAGGATCTCAGGATGATTTGCTTCACAGATGCTCCGAGGTACATAGTGAACTGGCAGTGATGCAGTATCTTCTATTGAAAAAATATGTGTTTTTAATGAAAGTCTTTATATGACACTCAAATGGTGTTTGCAGTAAAAGTGAAAATATTACACTTAGCATTCTAGGTTGTGACCAATGTGCCACATTAGAGGTAAGTAATTAACACAGTGCTCAGAGTTGGGGTGTGCCCAGGCATCTACAGGTATCTATCTATCTGTGCATATCAAGGACAGCTCACTCCCCAGAGGATTCAAGTTTGAGTACCCCGCCACATTGGAAGCTCTGATGCTTCGAACAGGACAAAAATCAGTGGTAGTTAGTATCGTTTTACAGTTTCTGTTTTAAAAGCGTATTTACTTCAGAATATGACAGTACTTAAGATCTAGTGGTGAAACAGCAAGCACCTCATTCAGTCAATCCTTTTTTTTTTTACTTCCTAAAATAGTTCAAATGTGCCTTCATCATCAGCACAGAGTCTTGAGTGCCCCGGAGGCACACAGTAGAGTCTGCATGTGGTATGGAGTTGGTGACTCTACCTCTACGGCCGGCTCAGGCCTGAACAGAGGTGCTGGAAAGGCAAAGGGTTGAACTTTTTTCTTCAAGATCTGTCCAATGCCCATAGATGGGAATTTAGCACGGTGCTGTGGACTGCTGGGCTCTTCGTTGCTGCTCCCACTGTGGCCGGTGCTGCCTCCACTACTGCCACTGTTGCCTCCACTGCTGCCGGTGCTGCTTCCACTGCTGCCGGTGCTGCCTCCACTGCTGCCGGTGCTGCCTCCACTGCTGCCGGTGCTGCCTCCACTGCTGCCGGTGCTGCCTCCACTGCTGCCGCTGCTGCCTCCACTGCTGCCGCTGCTGCTACCCCCACTTCTGCCTCCACTGCTACTACCCCCACTAATGCTTCTCTTGTTGCGTCCATGGCTGCGCCCATGGCTTCGTCCATGACTGCGCCCGTGGCTGCGTGCACTGCTGTGCCCATTGCTGCCACCGTTGCTCACTGCATTGCTGCCTGCATTGCTCACTGCTTTGCTGCCTGTCTCCTGTTTGCTGTGCTGCTCTGTGCTGGGAGGACTATTCTTGGGCTGGGGTTTTACAACAACCACTGGGACATTGGGGATTGAGGCCTTTTTGAGGTAGGAGCTGTCTGGCTGGTGGAAAGCAGAGACATGCCGTGGTGGTGAAAGAGCTCCATTGGTAAGCTTGTACCAGGGTGAGGGTGGATCATCTTTGCTTGGCTCTTTGCTCGCTGATGCCCAGGAGTGTGCACCCAGAGATGAGGGAGGTCGTGCAGGTACATCCACAGCTCTCGGGCCATCTTTCTTAGGAGGCTGTGCTTCAAGGTGTCGGCCTCCTTGAGAGGTTTGGGGAAACAGTGGATGTATTTCTAGGTATTCTAAGGAGGAGGAGGCAATGCAGCCACCCTGTCGTGAGTAAGCGTCCTTCAGGCCAGTCATCGCTTTAAGAAGCCCTGAGAAAGAAAGGGAGAAACTAAATAAAATAATCCTGAAATAAAATGAATAAATTGGCCAATGAATATTCTAATATTTTATTTCTTTGGACTTAAAGCCAATGTTTGGTTGTGAGGATAATGTTTTTTTATGTTACATAATGCTTTATGTTTCTTTTTTGATAATGCTACTCACAGCCAGAGCTCTACTCACACCAAATGTTGTATCTCGGGTGCTGTGTACTGACAACATGAGGCAGTATTTAAGTTATTAAGTTACTGCTGCCCCCAGTCTCAAGGGCTCACCTGTTTTCTGTTTCTTCTCTTTGGTGGGGCCTTTGCTCACAGCCAAATAGACTGGTGTCTGCTTTGGAGGAATGGTGATCTTCTCAATGTGTTTCCTCCACTGTGTCTGGAAAAGCTCACTCTTTTTCTCCTTTTCTATACTGTATTGCTTTTCCTGTGGAGAAATAAATATGGGTTATGACCCATCTGATCCCCTTTGCCCATCCATAATCTACGTTACTATAAGGTACAAAGTAAATCTAGATTAACCCTTTTAATCTGATAAGATGTGAACTGATAAGATTAGGATTTCTTTCTTGGTGTTTATCAAAATGGTAAATTAATGATAAACATCTCTAAAACGCTGATCATTTTGCCACTAAGCAGCATACTTACTCGATACTCTTTGGAGAGTCTTTTCATTTTCTTGTTAAGGAGGAAATAGACAGCTAGAGTGTGACAGGCTCGGTTAGTGAGCACAGCACTGAGGACTTCACTGTGCTTGTAGGCCATTCGTTCAGTCATATGCAGAAGAACCGTGTGGTTGATCTCCTCAATATGGATCCTGTACAAGGCAGGAACATTAGATTACACATTAGGCAACGTAGATTGGTAGACCGAGTTGTGTCTGGTATAAATCATATACATTGTTTTTCTTTCCTCCTTTTACCTGTTTAAGTAAGGGATTCCAGTGTGTGGGTTGCCCAGCTGTAGCCATGAATCACCCATAACTTGATGGATGTTAGGTCTTTTGGCAGGGTCTGGTTCCAAAAGGCTCTTCAGTAAACTAACTGCAGCTGTAGGCAAAAACAATAAAGGATCTGTTTCAGTTTATTAAATTACATTTGGTTCAATGATAGTCTTCGCTGTCTTATTCTCTACTTCATTAAACCTCAGACACTGAAATCAGCAAATCTATAGTTGACCTTTAGTGAACCTCTCAGCAGAGCTCTAGAGAGAACATACAGTATAAAGAGAACTATAGATAACAGTCTCTTTTCATACAGTGCCTTGCAGAAACACAACACCTCTCTCATAACCGGTATAAAACCATGCTGTCCCAACTCTATGTCGTAAGATCCAATTAACCCAGCACCTTCAACGTAGTGTGTTACATAAGAAGATAGAGAAGACAGACATGTGTCCATGACGATACAGTATATTTGTTACATAAGGAGGATCATCTTATTTTGGTGCTATATTTAAATGTATAACCTTTTCCAGTGGACCTGTAATGCTGTAGCGAGTGTATTTGCAGGATTGTTTTGGGTCTGTCTGTCTTAAAGGAGACTAATAATTAATGCAAACCAATTACATTTTATTGTGATCAATTTTCTTTTTCTTATGATAAAACATTTCAATCTCAAGGGAAGTGCATAATAATGGTGGCTTGAATACCAAAATGCTTTAAATAATATACTAGGGCTTTGGAATGAACCAAAATCAACCAAAATGGCATAATGATTTTACATCTTCAGCCTCAGAAGTGCTTTGGTTTGTCCAATATATACACTGATGGACTTTAAAATGAGCAATTCCATAAATACAAAGTGCCTTACATGGAAATTACATGTTTATTTGTACCTGAGGAAAGTGATGAAGGCAGAGGGTTCATGTCCTTGTCCACCATTCTCTGGTGCAATGCTTTGAGGTTGAAAGGCTCCACCGTGAACGGGAGGGTGCCAGTGAGCATGGCATACATGTTGACTCCACTGCCAAAAACACATATATGTTATAAGGTTACCTTGTAAACATCATACATATACATAGATATTCTGTTCAGGTAAAAAATATGTAATTATACTGATTTTATGTTCATAAATCAGCGTTTCTAATTAACATGTAACATAAATAAATCTATGCTAGTTTATGTTCAAATGATTACAAACACTATGTGAGTTCCAGGTCACATTGTCTCCATATATGCTATAACAGAGATGATTTTTTTTTTTTGTTAAACAATTGCATGACTTGGTTCAGTGTGTGAAATAAACAGTAATCATGTAGTGCATCTTATGTTAACTCACATTGACCAGACATCTACTTTGGGTCCGTACTTCTTCCTGGAGAGCAGCTCGGGAGCAGCATAGGCTGGGCTTCCACACTGTGTGCTAAAGGGGTCGGAATATCCCAGGATCCCTGCACAGTTGCTAAGTCCAAAATCTGTGTTAAAGCACGAAACAAGATAAGAATTCTGAATAGGGTGAATGTTGTTTCAGCTTACAGACTACGCTGCTTAAGTCAGTGCCACAGAAAAATGTAATCATGGAAGTCTTCAGCAACGCTCTCGCGGCTGAGGGGGGTTTATAGCTGTCCAACAATAACCCTGTCTGTCACATTCAGCTGTTAACCAGCAACTCTGTATGCTGAACCAGACTTTCACAGAGGTGAGAGGTTGTTTGGTTTTAATGAGATAATGATTGCTCCATCAGTCCTCACCACATGCCAAAGAGGACAACTTAATTGTGTCATGAGTTTAGAGTAGAGTTTAGAGTGCTAGAGTAGGACTGGGTTGATGATGCATTGTTAAAAGTCCTGTCTCTGTAGAACTAGGTTTGATAAAAATATTATTATAACAAGCATTATAAAACAGTATGTAACAAAAGCTTCAAGAGTGGGGTTACTCACTTACCTATAAGCTTTATGTTGTCTTGTTCATCTAACAAAAGATTTTCAATCTTCAGGTCTCTGTAGGAAGAAAGAAAATAACTAGAGTCAGTTCACCTATCTAAGGTTCAGATAAGCCAACAAAGTTAATTAACATATAAAGCATTAAACACATCCATAAGTTTCACAATAGAAGACAGACAAAGAATGTCTCATTCTATTGTGCTTTTATGTTGATGTTTTAATCATATACATCACAACATCTACAAACATTCAATTCTCACAGATACCATACAGAACGCTCAATGAAATGGAGCTGAAGATGCTCAAGCTCAGCTAGAGCAAATCTTACAAGCTTAAAATCACACATTATGTAGTTTGTGACATTTCTATCTTACCTGTGTACTACCCCAGCCCTGTGCAGGTGCTCCACGGCCATGACTAACTGACGGACGTATTTCTGTGCCTCTCTCTCATCAAGTCGCTTCTTCTCGTAGATGTGGTTCATTAGGTTTCCTCCTGGGCAGAGCTCCATCACAAGATAGTAACTGTTTTCAGTCTCCAAGATGTCCAGCAGTTGCGTGATGTTAGGGTGACGAATCATTTGCTGGATCTGTCCCTCTCTGCGCAGGTTTTTGGTAACATACGAGTCCTTCTTGGCCTTTCTTTTGTCGATCACTTTCACTGCCACCTAGAGAACATATAGAGAAGAGCCCCACCATTAACACAACTGTTTATTTTTTTTGATTACCAGAAAGCCATAACATATCCACCATAGGCACTGTTAAATTGATGAAGATGCATATAATCTTTGAATATGCATATATGCTCGTCCTCTTTCCAACAGATCGTATGACCAGGTCACTGTCCTGAAACATTGTAAAGTAAAATGTTTGCAAATAACCAACAGTACATAATAGAGGTTTAGATTCTCATTTTATATAAAAATATGTGACAGTCTGATGGTCACTGAAGCCTGTGGAGACAGAGGAGGTAACGGGGGAAGGGTTCAGGACAAATGACCTAACGGCCAAGTTCCCGAGTTCTTCACACCACATCCACCCAGGGGCTGGGACCCCAAATGGCTTGTTAATGCCACCCATTTGTCACAACAGACGAGCACAAACCACTAATGCTGAATAAACACCCAAGCTGCTAGAGTGGTGACAAATGTGTTTATGTTTGTGTGAGTCTATATGTATGTATTTATGCACTATTAACACTCTTCGGTTCTACATAATAGAAACACTTATAACAATAACTCAACCCTTTGGGGAGGAGGAGACATCTAAATGAACATCAAAATTCTTCCATATGAAAGGAAACCTAACTGGCCTCCAAAACAATGGTAACTGATTTAAACCTTTAGAAACATCTTGCAAATTGTCTACATGGATATTTTATTGTGGTATTATATAGTACATTATTATATAGTTGGTCTCCCTTTTTTGGGGGAGAATTTAAACAGCGAAACCCTGAAAAGAGCCCGGTTCTGCTTGTTTCACTGCTGATCAAAGTGCTCATCTCTGTATTTGCAAATGAACAGGTTTCAGAAGGTGGCCTGCCATGCCAAATTATCAGACTATAAAAGAGCTTGTGAGCAAACAGGTCATACATGACCAATTGAGCAAATAATTACACCAATTAGACTAACAGAAGGACTAAAGAGATGTAAAGACAGGCCTTAAAAGCCTTTCTGTGATATATTCAAAACAGTCACCTAAATGCAAATGTAACAACACTTGCTCTTGATCCATCGCCAATGATCAGGCTGGCCAAATAGGGTTGTGGGGGTAGATGGTAAGAGGTGGAGGGGGACCCCGAGAGTTCAAGGCTAACATGTTTATCTTCTCCACAGACAAAGGACGAAAATGGGTTACACATGATCAAAACACACAGGAGAAGCATGTGCTGTGTTCTCACCGCCCCACCCAAGCCCCCCAATGATGTCATCTGAGCAAGAGCGAATGAGCAGAAGGGAGAACAAGGCACGCTCTCTCCTGGTTGAGATTTCTGGTGTTTGCATCATCAGTGGACGAGACGTTTTTTTGTCCCCACAGCAACAGTCAAAGGCAAGTGTTGAAGAGCCGGATTAATCCTTAATGTAGTGAGTGGGATTTTGAGGACAATTTGTCAAAAAAACCAAGCCACTTTTTCTCAAATATGTCAGTGAACACATTGTGCTAAATGAGGAAGTGAACAAAGGCAGACACTAGGTGATAAGCTTAGGCTTCAGCTTACTGCCACACCAGAGGAAATTTTTATAAAATAATTATGCTTAAAAGTGTAATATTAAAAGAAAAGAACATTGATTAGAATACAATTGCATTGTCACGTGATGCTCTGTAGGACAAAGAGCTTGCAAAATTGTTTATTTGTATGCACATTATAAAGGCCATTATTTCCAAGACAACCCATGTCATTTCAAAAATTCCATTGTGAAAGTTCACTCCTATTCACTACTTGATTCATAGTGAACTTGCTGAAGCAACAAAATATGACTTCAGTGATAACAGCTTTCTGGGCTAATCTAAGATTAATTTAGATACGAAATCTCAGTAAGCCTAGAGGAGTACCTTCATTACTTAATATTACATAAGTACTTGTTTGTTTAACTGGAGGGTCCTGTGCACTCCTGTGGTGGATTGTAATTCAAGTGCACCCAGAGAAATATTTCATATTTTAGAATGTGAATTTAAATTGCACGTAAAGCTTGATATTATATATTTACATTGCTATATATTACTGATGCACAAAAACCCCTGGTGGCTTGCAAATAGAAAAGCATATGCAGTATAAGATGGCATGAATTAAAAGCTTTGCTGCAGCTTCTCTCTGTGCTACTGTACTATGGTATTATTGGTTGCTAGTGATAGTGCTGGTTTGTGAGAGGGCCAAAGATTGATATTAGACACACGTTAATTTAGATGTTTATCAGACTATATGCACAGCCCTTTTTCTTTCTTGCATGAAATAAGATACTGACAGCTTTTCCATATCAAAATGCAAATAAACATGAAACAGCATGCACTGTTTTTTTTTTTTTTTTTTTGCATTTCAACAGAAACAATATACTCACAGCTTTTTCATATCAGGAATGCAAACAAACATGATATTATGGTATGGTATTTATATTACAGTTTAGATTTTAAACACACTGTACTATGAATTAATGAACAATATGTGAACTATGTTATTATGAAATACTTGAGGAATAGCAGTAACAGTAACGTCACCTTCTCTCCGGTGAGCGCGTGCAGCCCCTCGCGCACTTTGGCGAAAGAGCCCTCTCCGAGCTTCCTGCCGATCAGGTAATTTCCGACTCTTTTGGTGTGGTAAAAGTTACGAAGGATGTCCCCTGATGGACCAGTGGACAAAGACGGAGGCGGGATGTTTTCCGTACCGGTGGAAGCCGAGGTTTTCAGCTCAAAGAGCCGGTCCATGTTCATGTCTGTTCCAGCTTCCGGCATCTCTGCGCTTGCTTTTGTGCGATAAATTCAGATTTATCGAGTTATACAGACGCGTCTCGTTTTAAGTGCGCTAACCCTGACCCCGTGTCTAATCTAAATCAGGATGCGCAGTCCAGACTCAGCACCACGGTCTAGGAGCACAACAAAGAATGACTATAAAAGTGAATCATTACTCTCCGTCTCTCTCTGATCTCAATTATCATAGTCGTTACTATTAAGGTTTTCGTTAAAGCCTGTACAGCTCCACTCCACAACACACTGACTGAACTGTTGAACGTCTCACGCTCTGGTTTAAGTGAGTTTCCCGGTACAGGGTGGGGGCGTTTCCTATTTGCTATAGACCGGTTTCTCAGTCGCTAGGTATAAATCTTATCCAATCAGAAGCCGAGCTACGGTGCCCTGAGACTCCACCTCGTCTAGTTGTAAATAAGCCCCGCCCCTCACCGGTGCACGCCTAGACAACAAAGAGCACGTTTGGAGGACAGTTTCTGATGGAGTGTTTATCAGATTTAGGCTACACGATGATAGTTATAATCACGCAACATGGGTCTTTAATCCATGGTTTAAAAACACATCACATAAATGACATTAACGAAAGAAAAATCACATTACACTACAGCGGTGACAATGACGTCACGAGTGGAACACAACACGCATTTGTCCCTGTCACGGAGCAGACACAAAAACAAAGCCATTCGGGTTGGCTTATGATATGTACCAATCGTTTAAATTTAAATTTATATTTACACACATTTTCTTTTTACAATAACTGCTTTTCTTTAAAATTCTATTCACCTGTCTTAGTGTATATGCATCGTTTATATCAATCAGAGAAACACTGGATGCTAGAAACTTTATCATCAATGTCATTGACTATTCATAAATCTTCCACAGTACGTGTTTTGTACGGAATGAAGTAATGTCTAAATGAAACGCGGTGAGGTCATTGTTTACCACAGTAAACATCACCACGTGCTTCTAACGGTTTGTAATTTCCAATAAGATAACGGGAAAACAAGACCACAAGGACATCTAGTGGTGCGAGCAGGTAGTGCAGCCATCCACTTCTGGGATCTGATTCCATAGTTTTGGTTAATGAAATGGAAATGATCTCAGTCTGAGCACATCATAATAATTTCTACCCTGGACACTGATTTTTTAAATTATTTTTTTTTACACGTATTTGTCTTTCTGTGTCATATGTCTTTCTTTTTACTTTGTGATTTTCTATGCACAAATTAAAATTAAAATTGTATTTGTCACATACACAGTCATACACAGTACGATATGCAGTGAAATGCTTACACGACCGCCAGTGACCTTAAAAAAG
>JAOTQY010000008.1:8742343-8752411 GCA_026413445.1 Dolichallabes microphthalmus
CACCCTGTCCAGGGTGTACCCTGCCTTGTGCCCTAAGCCTCCTGGGATAGGCTCCAGGCCCCCCGCTACCCTGAACACAGGATAAAGCGGTACAGAAGACGACTGACTGACTGACTGAAGATAATAGTTTATAGTATATAGTATTAATTACAATAAAAATACAATACAATGACTGCAATGACTGTTTTAATGTGATCTGTGTTTTTCCCAGAACAAGGATCAGAAAATGGCTCGTGTAGCCCTGGAGTCATTGTATCGGCTATTATGGGTCTACATGATCAGGATCAAGTGTGAGAGCAACACAGCCACACAGAGGTAATAGCTTTTTTTTTTTTTAAGTATAAATTTTAATATGGGTAACTATCGGTTGGAAGTAATAATGTTTTCCATCTTTCCTCTCAGCCGTCTGACCTCCATCATTTCCACCCTGTTCCCTAAGGGGTCCAGAAGTGTTGTCCCTCGAGACATGCCTCTCAACATCTTTGTCAAAATAATTCAGTTTATTGCACAGGTATGACTTTTACAAATCCATGCACACAAACTGTACAGTATGACAAATATGTGAAAATGTCTCATTTAGGTATTTTTTATCTCTACTTCACACCTGTTACATTTACACCACACCTGAATTCTTGACATTTGATGATGTGTTCACGCTAAATCTACTGTAACTTCTCTATTTCTTTCTACAAAAGGAAAGACTGGATTTTGCCATGAAGGAAATTATCTGTGACCTACTCAGTGTTGGAAAATCAGCTAAGGCATTTAGTCTCAATCCTGAGGTAAAATGTTGCATGAAATCTCATCTTTTCAACTTAAATAAATCTTATAGTTACTTAAAATCATTTTTTTAAACTTAAAGTTCAACTCTAATAAATCTTTAATCAAGAACACATTTTAACATGTTAACATTTATTATTAATTGTTTCCTCAGTAACACTTCTAATGACCAGATTATTCTATAAGTTTATTTTATATTGTTTGCTTATTTTAAATTAGATTTATATTTTATAACCAAATACAGGAAGGGTTAGTTTTGACAATAGCTGTTACTGGTATAATCTGTCAAACTAACTGTGAAAATAAATGAACACCTATTGAGACTGAGTGTCACTGTGGATGCTTGTGTTATACAGAGAATGAACATTGCTCTCAGAGCATTCTTGGTCATAGCAGACAGTCTGCAACAGAAAGATGGGGAACCGCCCATGCCCAACACTGGCGCTACACTGCCCTCAGGAAACACCCTGAAGAAGAAGAAGACCTACCTGAGCAAGACTCTAACAGAAGAGCAGGCTAAGCTCATTGGTGAGTGGTTAGTCCATATACAATGTTGTGGTTTGTGTCTGTACAGTATATTGAAATACAGTGGTCCCTCGGCATGCAAATTTAATTCGTTCTGGAGGCGATTTCTTAAGGGTAAATTTCGTGCTGTGAAATTATTTTCCCATGGGAAATAATATAAACGCAAAATATTCTAGCCACCCAAAAATATTAACAATATTACCAATTTTTCATCAATATAATCATATTTATGCATATAAACAAAATCAAAACATTTAAAAAAGACTTAATTTTGTGAATTTTTGTGGAATTGACTCTTTAAGTTTAAGGAAAATAATAGCACAGAATAAGGTCTGATAGTTTCTGATTGTAAACTTAAAAGCTGTAAATCAGGGGTGTTTTTTTTATATGTTAACCATATATTATCTTTTCCTTCTGTTCGTCTCTCAGGTATGGCACTGTACTACTCACAGGTGAGGAAGGCTATTGATAACATCCTGAGGCACCTGGATAAGGAGGTGGGCCGCTGTATGATGCTAACCAATGTGCAGATGCTCAACAAAGAACCAGAGGACATGATAACGTAAGTTTCACCTGTAGTCCCTGGTGTCATTGCAGTTGTCATAACAAACATGAAATGTTAATGGTATAAACAAACATGATGTCATTACACCTACAGTAACGCTATAACATCAAAGCCAAAACATAAACCAGGCATAACACTAAGGGTGTCTGGCCTGGACTTTGACCCCAAAGTTTGGTACATTTGCATAATATTGTCTTGTACCTGGTATCATGCTCATGTTTCTTGAAAAAGTGTCTCAAGCGTACAGCACACTCAGGCACTGCAAGAAATCAAATCTGAAAGCTAACTGTGCCTGTACACATAACTCGACCTCTGTTTTGAACATCTGTGTGTGTGTGTGTGTGTGTGTGTGTGTGTGTGTGTGTGTGTGTGTGTGTGTGTGTGTGTGTGTGTGCGCAACACGCGCCAGTCTTATCTTCTGACCTACACAACAAAAGGTGATAATGTAGGGAGACATGAGAGAGAGTTGCTCTTAACATTTCTTCTAAAGATTTCTTCTAAAGGATTATGCATATTGTCAGATTCCTGGTTCGGTAAGCTCCATTTTAATGGGATGTTTTTTTCTGTCCAGTCACTGAAACCCAAAGAGGCCAGTGAGAATTTGTTTAAGAGGAGGGCCTCAGCAAAAAAAAAGAAAAAAAACATTGAAATTGTATTTTTTACAACACCTATCTGAGAAGAAATATGTACCCATCAGCCTCTATTTGACACCAGGATTTCCCTGCTACCTGTAAAATAACGTAATCAGCAGCACGGATTTATAGTGGAAAGATTCTTGTTTTTCTGTCATGACTGGGGTGACTAGCTTGGATAGTGTCCATTGACGTGCTTTATAATTTTATACATTTTACCTACTGCACTCAATTAGTCATAAGAAAAAACTAACCTCTGTGACTTGTGGTGTGATGTGGTCAGAGTCAATCATTCCCAGTACAAATCAATCATAAATTTCCTATTTGTTGCAAGCAACCTAACACAAATGTGTAAAGTGAATACACAGTTCTGATTGTGAACTTTTTCAAGGTTCTCTTTAGCAGCAGATTGAAGTCATGTTTTCCAGTGCTCTTGTTTCAGCCTGGCTAGATCAAGCTTTGTGGCATGGTTAAATAGCTTTTAAAAGTCAAAGTGTCATCTTTCATGACCTGGTATTTACCTGTGTGTGAATGTGAGGAAGACAAAGAAACTCACAGCAAGGCATCATGAGTCATCTATAGACCTCTCTCTCTCTCTCTCTCTCTCTCTCTCTCTCTCTTAGTGGTGAGAGGAAACCAAAGATTGACCTGTTCAGGACGTGTGTGGCAGCCATTCCCCGCATCCTTCCAGACGGCATGTCAAAACCTGAACTTATTGATCTACTCGCTAGGTGAGAGCCCAATCAGCATATCTGCACCCAAAGGATACTTAAGACACGAAAAAGGCTATAAATATTAGCGCAGTCACCAAAGACACTACGACACTACGTATTGAAACCACAAACAACAGAGCAAAGGCAATCTTTAGCCTTAATAAATATAAGTAATGAAAAAGAATAGTTTTTTTTTATATATATATCTAAATTATATATGTATTATAGCAGCAGACACAGGGAAGGTATAGAAACAGAGACAGGTAAGTGAGCACACAGCTTGGGGAATAGTTTGAGAGATAATTACTGAAATGAAAGATCATTGCAAGCATCTGTTATGTATTCAAACATAACAGACAACCTAGTCATTATTTACTTTATAGATGTTTCACTATAATATCGGTTATACCTTCTTATCATAAATCTGGGTGTGAAATTATGTTCATTTGACATCCCAGGGGTTCTATTTCGGTTCTTAAAAATTTTCTAGACTTAATATATTTTCCTATGATTTTAATTCATCCTATTAAAAGTTTATGATGTATACAGTACTTCACAATATGTTGTCTGATGTCCGTGCATGAAGACTTCATGAGCTTGGTTTAGATAGCATGTTTACTGTGCAGAAAAACAAGATGGCAGCCAATTTGGATTACAGAAACAAACGGAAATTAAAGACTGACAAAAAAGTTGATCAGCCACAACTTAACAACACTAACCATTTTCCCTAGTATTGAGTAGATTCTCCTTTTGTCACCTGTGCAGCTCTGGTGCCATAAGGCAATGACTCCACGAGACCTCTGTGTGCTGTGGCGTCTGGTACCAGGAGATTGGCAGTGGATCCTTTGGGTGCTGTGGGTTATACAGTAGGGTGGGGCGTTTATGGATCAGATTTGTTTGTGCATGGGTTCCCGATCCCAAATCTGGGTGGTTGGGGGCTGGGTCAGCGCCCTATCATTCTATCATTTTTTACTTTTGACATTATTTACTTTTTTCTTCAAGTTGTGCTGCATTGACATTTATGTGTATTCGAACCAGACAGACAGGCTGGCTTTTGCTCCCAACAGGCATAATGACAGGCATGGGTGCCCATGATCCTGTCCCCAGTTTACTGGAATGTAATTGATAATGTTAATGTGTAAATGTTATGTGGTGTTAACTTTATGGCTGTTTGAATATGTGTATGAACATTCATACACACATTCACACACTCCAGGCAATTTGGCAACGGCAGTTACTGCATGTTTTTTTTTTTGACTGTGGGAGGAACCCGGTACCTTGAGGAAACCCACCAAACACTATGATCCATGATCCCAATATAGCATATATGGGATAAACTAGATGAACCTCTATTTGGGATTTTTTTGGATTTCTATTAAATAGGGTATCAGCAGAGATGGAAAGAGTAATAAACTTTTGTACTCAGTGAAATTTTACTGAAGTAAAAGTAAAGTTACCATTATAAAAATCTACTCAAGTAGTAGCTCATTAAAAAGTTACCAAGTTATGAAATTATAATATAAAACATAAATTAAAAGTAAAGAAAAGGGTAACAGAATAGAGAGTTTCGGGGTGAGCAGCACACCGTAGCTCCTACTCCGTTCTTTCCTTCTCACACACACACCCCTCCGCAGCGCACACACTGGGGGAGGGGTGGCAACTCTTAAAAGGGCAACATACATACATAATGTGGTGTACAACATTACAATGGCCAGGGGTTTGCTTTTTAAGAATCTGATTTTCGCATTTCGCTTTCAGCTGGGTCTGTATGACATCTGTTCTGTCCGTCTCCAATGTTTTTGTGAATTTACTGTAGTTCTCCCCATCCATCAATCAATCAGTGCAGTGGCTTCCAGGGTGCTTTTTCCCCCCCTTTTTTGTTGCATTATTTTTTATTATTATTTTTCGTTTTCATTCATTTATTTTTTACTCAGTAGTGAGTATGATTACAAATGTAGTGAAGTACAATACTTCAATCAAAAATACTTAAGTAAAAGTAAAATTACAGATTTTATAAACTACTTTAAAAAGTAGAAGTAAAAAAACTACTCAATTACAGTAATGCGAGTAAATGTTAATTGGTCACTTTCCACCTCTGGGTATCAGTTGCAATGAACCTTAAAATGCCACCATAGTGAGATGTTTGAAATGTCTCTCTTGTGTGTGAATGTGTGTGTGTGTGTGTGTGTGTGTGTGTGTGTGTGTGTGTGTGTGTGTGTGTGTGTGTGTGTGTGTGTGTGTGTGTGGTTTAGGTTGACAGTACACATGGACATTGAGCTCCGCCTAATTGCCCAGAACTCCCTCCAGAGTCTGTTGCTGGACTTCTCTGATTGGCGAGAGGATGTTCTGTTTGGTTACACAAACTTTCTGTTGAGGGAGGTGCAAGACACACAGCAAGGACTGCAGGACACATCAGTAAAATTATTGCTGCAGCTGCTCACCCAGTGGAGACTGGCACTGCAGGCTCCAGGCAAGCGTTCAGGAGAGGTAAAACTGCAATAATCAGTGATAACGTTACATCATACCGTGCAAATCCAACATTAAACATATTCACACTGCCAGTACATTAGAGCTACAAGGCATTTCCCATATAAAGCCAAAACTATAAAGCAAGGATTCTTTCTAATATGTAACTTTAAATCCATTTTATTGCAAAAACCCTTCTTATTTACAAGGGTACAGCATACACTTTCAACATTAAATAGTACGTCACTCTGACAATACAACACAAAGAACTCTACATGGTACCAAACATGCTAATTTACCTACAAATGTTTTAAAAGATGTTAATATCCCACAAGTTGATTTTTTCATTTGGTTTTATTTAAACGCTTAATTTGCTTCAAGGTGTATCTGTTTTAAGTAGTAGTATGTCAGAATGTATGTATTAATTAGCTCTTTGTATGCAACATTAGTTCTTACTTTCTATTCATTTGGTTTGAGATCAAACAAAAGATCAATATGGGACAAAGGATCAGAATTGACTAAGAAATATTAAAAACCAACATGAATACCAGAGAGTTGTCTTTAGGAGAAACCCAAACCATTTTAAAGCTGAAACAGAGGCTAAATCAGAGCCTCAGCATACGGTCGACATTGGCCATAGTCATTACAACAGGAAAAAGTAAACCAGTGCGGTAATACAACCAGATATCAGACAGGTCAGCCAAAGTAATCAGCAATTAATGACAGAACATTGTAAAATTAAATAAATAAATAAATTAATTAATTAAAAAAAAAATTTAAACAACAGTCAGTGACATTTCAGTGGCATTAACAACCTCCACAGGACAGAGTGATAGTGTCACACCACACCATTTAAAGAAGACTTTCAGAGTAGAAATATAGACACCAGTGTCTGTTCCAATAATGTTGCTCACCTAAAATTGGAGTCTTGTTTTAAATTGTCCTAGTTGAGATTAGGACAACTTATTTTGATCTCACACACAAATGTCCTTAGTGAATAGTAAAAAAAAAGGAAGTGTACATGTGTATGTTAATAAATGTGTATACTCAGGGTGGTGGGAGCTCCAGGTTGCCAGTGGATCGCAGCCCCCACTCCACAGTGCTGCACGCTGTTGAGGGTTTGGCCCTGCTTCTTCTCTGTTCTTGCCAAACAAGCACACGCAAACTTGCTGTGACTGTGCTGCGAGAGATCCGCTTACTGTTCACTGCAATTGGCCAGGCAGAGGTAACATTTGTCTCAACCTCATGAATATTTATGTTTATGGGTGAAAAAACTATAACAAAAATGTATTGATGGTTCCCAGTAGGTTGGGTTGTGATTGAACAACTTTATTGATTATTATATTCTGCTTTCAGGATGATGATAAGCCAATGATCGAGGTGATGGACCAGCTTAGCCCCATAGTTCTGGACAGTTTTGTCCATGTGGCTGTGTCTGATTCCGTAAGCAGTTTTATTTCATTTCTCTCACATTTGTGTTTATAGGTACAGTATGTGTTTTCAAGAGCTTGTTTCAACGCTGTAGTTTTTTAATGTAGTTTCATATTTAGTAATAGATGTCATACTTACTGTACCTTGATCACAATTCGTACAAATGTACACACACACACATAATTTAAGTGACACTGGGCACCTGTATATAACTACACTGTAGTATTTTCTGAGCACTTCAGTTTTCAGCCTCTCTAATATGACTCACTTTTGTTATGTTGTATAATGATAATGACCTGCTTTCTATTACTTTTTGTATCTTCAGGCTACTCTGCCACTAAGTCACCATGTAGACCTACAGTGGCTGGTGGAGTGGAATGCACGTTTGGTCAACAGCCACTATGACGTGAAGAGCCCCTCTCATGTGTGGATTTTTGCCCAATCAGTAAAGGACCCCTGGGTTCTGTGTCTCTATAGTTTTCTCCGGCAGGAACACCTACCAAAACACTGTCCCATGGCTCTGAGCTACGCCTGGCCATATGCTTTCACACGTCTGCAGCTGCTCATGCCCCTAGTGGACCCCAAGTGAGTTAGGAAACAATCAAAATGCGAGTTTAATATAAACTTTAATATACTTTTATTCTGTTTTTGGTTAAGTAACCCTGTAAGCACTCTAATGGTTCATGCCTAATTAAAAAAATTAACCTATATTAGCAAGAACCTTTTTTGATTGTAGAATTGAGAAGTTTAAAATGTAAGGTTGTATTTATTATTTAGTTCTTGTGTGTTCATAGTGCATATGTTGTTTTAATAAAGGTTAAGAAAATGAAGAGCAGTGTACAAGAAATACAATAACAAGAAAATGTAAAAGGCAAATCCAAATCTGTTGATTCAACATGGTTCAATTTAATAATTTTCATCAAACTGACCATTATTTCTACTCATGTGCCCCTGCAGTAGTCCAGTGTATGCCAAAAAGACAAGCACAGCCGGACCTGCTGATAGCTATGTGACCCTGTGGAGGAACTACTTAATCCTGTGTCTGGGTGTAGCCAAACCGAGTATCATGAGCCCGGGACACCTGAGAGCCTCCACCCCTGAGATTATGGCTACCACTCCTGATGGCAGCATCACATATGATAACAAGGTACATGTTTTACATGGTACAACCATGATTATTTCATTATGAACTCTAGTGGAAGTTGCATTCCTGTGTGCACTGAAAGCAAACTCTTACCCATAAGATTTTTGAGAACTCCTTGTTGAGTAGGAATTTAAAACATCCAAGGCATTAAAGACCATTCCGTCATGTCAAGTTATGTCGATATTAATATACGCATTAAATGTATATAATCAAAATAGTAGTTATGGACAGTTCATGTTTCTGTGTGTGTGTATATATATATGTGTGTCAGCAGGTGATTGGAACTCCATCAGTAGCCTGGCTCCTCAAGCAGTTGGTTCCTCTCATGCGGCTCGAGAGCATTGAGATCACAGAGTCTCTAGTGCTCGGCTTTGGCCGAACGAACTCGCTCGTCTTCAGGTAACACTCAAAACAGCTTATAGGACAGCCATGAAACACTCAAAGGAGTCCTGAGAACATAAATGACAAGGTTGCACTAGAATTACAGAGGCCTTGAGTTAAAGCTGTCATTATTTATGATTTATATTAGGGGAAAAAACATGTGTTTGTAGAACTGCTTGTAAAGCATGCATTCACTAAGAGCAAGCATGAGTATTATTTACTTATAACACTGATAGTTGTCATACCACTCTGGGCATTCGTGAACCATGACATCAAAAGCATTTTACCCTAGCAAAATGGGGGTGGGAGTTAATTAAGTTACAGCAGGCTTTATAGTTAAGTGTGAATTCCAGATCATTTAAGATATGAAAACAAACTTCAGTAGTGCTCGCTTTAGATGGGAATTGGAAAAGAGCAGAGGATCAGTATGAACTTTAGGCATAATACTCGCCATGTTTTTCTTTGGCATGGTTTATTTTTTTAAATAAGTTTTAAAACAACATATGCATTCAATGTGTTGTAAATTAATGATAATATGTATGCTAATTTATTTTCAACTTTGTCTTATATTGCCACTGCAATTGTTTAGGGAGCTAGTGGAGGAGCTCCATCCACTCATGAAAGAAGCCTTAGAGAGAAGACCAGAGGTAAGTTTGATTGAAATCACATTAAAAAATTTTTTTTACTAGTGGGCAGCTGTTATCCTGTGTGTGAATATTTTTATTTCCTCTTCTCTATAAAGAATAAGAAACGTCGGGAAAGGAGAGATCTGCTGAGGCTGCAGCTGCTTCGTATTTTCGAACTGCTGGCTGATTCAGGGGTCATCAGTGACAGGTGAGCTGCACGTACACTCAGAGAACTGCCACCAATAATGCAGGTTCTCTAATTACGGTTGAAGGTTGAACAAAGATTTAACACATTTCACTTTACAGCACTAATGGTGCATTAGAGAGGGATTCTCTGGCTTTGGGTGCCCTTTTCCTGGAGTATGTGGATCTGACACGTATGCTTCTGGAGGCAGAGAACGATAAAGAGTTGGAGATCCTAAAGGATATTAGAGCTCATTTCAGTGGCATGGTGGCCAACCTTATTCAATGTGTGCCAGGTATATACAGCATCTGTCCATCTGGTTTGTGTGTTCAGTGATTCTGTGTAACTGAATTGGAAAGTGAAGTGGAAAATTAATCTATTATTGTTTTATTTAATAGTTGTTTAAGTAAGTATTTGGCAATCACTATGGTTGACAAGCTCAAAATATATTTACAATCATTATTAAAAATGTAGTTTTGCTATATATTTTTGATATACAGTGGAACCTCGGATTACAAGCATAATTCGTTCCGGAAGCAGGCTAGTATTCCAAAACACTCGTAAACCAAATTTAATTTTCCCATAGGAAATAATGGAAACTCAAATTATTCGTTCTACAGC
>JAOTQY010000008.1:8920906-8934166 GCA_026413445.1 Dolichallabes microphthalmus
TCCTCTCTCACTACATCCATAAATCTCCTCTTTGGTCTTCCTCTAGACCTCCTGCCTGGCAGTTCCAACTTCAGCATGCTTTTAACACTGCCTCTGTCCTGCTCATGCACGAGCCTTGTGCATCATATGTAAGCCAAGATCATCAAACGCAAAATTAAAATCAGAAACCTCTCAGCTTGCACTATCGGCCACACAAGCTGGTTTTCCCTCACACCTGCCCGTGTAGTCTCTGTAATCCCCTTATATAATGCATTATGCAGCCTGTGAGTGAAACGCTCTACATATTCTCACAGCTATACAAGGCTATTTTAGGACACTGGAGAAAGTGTGTTTAGGGAATATATTTAGGTAATTAAGAAAATGCATGCCAGGAGTTTGAATATCACACATAATAATATAAATACTATGTGCATTTGGCCACTCGTTCTGTACTGTTGGACTGTGTGTACTGTACTGTAGGAATTGGAACAGTTTTAGATTTTGGAATTGGGACATTTGGTGGATCTGGCAACCCCCTGATCACGTTAAACTATAGAAAATACATTTTATGGAAAATACATTTTAAATCATCAAAAATGTACAGCACTGTAATAATTCACTGTCACAACACAAGCATTATATCACGTAGTCGGCTAAGCTAGCTGCACGCGCTGGAAGTGCCCCCCCCCCCCCAACTTCCACTGTCAGACTTTTTCAGAAAGACTTGAGAAATCCTGCCCATGCTACCAGTCGCCCTAATGCCACCTGTTCCTGCAGAATTATTTGACTGATTCTGCATGCTTACACGTTTATTGATGTTGGAACCTGCCTGTGATGTAACTTGTTTTTTTCTTTTTCACAAGATAGAAATATGTCAGTGATTGGAAGCACCGCAACACTGATCGGGAAAAAGAAATGAAAACTACAAACGCGTTGTGCTAACACCACTTCCATGTTTGGGCCTGGTTTGACTTCAACACACCTTATATATTAGTGTATGGCATCAGGGTTAAAGCTCTACCAGATACTGTTTAAGTATGGCTTGCATTTCTTTTGGCACGATAATAGGAGTTGGACATTGGAGATTCTGGTCACGTGTACATGGACGCACACACGCACATGCACACCCAAACCCAATTATTGGATAGTGTGGGTTCATGGAGTCCAACATTAATCTTCAATGCCGCACAGACGCGCACACACACTTGGTGCATGTGGAGACAGTAAGGGCTGCTGTGTGTTTGCAGCATCATGCTTGGATGGGGTTGTTGTACACCCTGCTGGCTGAAGATAAGAGGGATGTGTGGGTAGATATTGCCGTCTTTCTCTGTCTTCTCTCTATCTCTCTGCAGTTCTCTCTCTTCCATTTCCTTTCTTCTCACCGAGCATTTCAGTCCAGGTGTCATGTTTACCCACAGTGCTGTCTATGATTCATGTTTTTTTTTTTTTTAGTGGTATTTTATTGTAATTACAAACAAAAAAAAGAGTTTTGTTTGTTGCCGGTTCCTAATTGGTTTTTAATCGTTTGAATCCGTAATTTAATTAGTGTAGGTGTTAGTGGCTAATTGGTTGTATGATTTTTCATATTACACACAGGGTATTATTATGGTGGGCATTTCAGTCCCCCCCGCCTGGTTTGTGTGGCAGCCAGTAGATAACATTCTGAGCCTGATCTCAATTTCATTGGTCGGATTGTGAAGGCGGCATTACTGTAACCTTTTTAATGAAGGCATTTTCAGCATGAAAGTTTCATCAAAGTGTCAGAAACCTTTACATATACTCTGATTGTTCTATTAAATATATTTAACTGTGTAGATAATGTTTTTTTTTTATTAACTGTTACATAGTCTTTAAAATTAACATAGCATTAAAAAAACCTACATGCCAACTCAAAACGAAGAGAATAAATTTGGTCTGGTCATGACTGGTCGTGTCTGGTCATGACTGGCCTGGTCATGTCTGATTTGGGCACGTTTAGTTTGGTCATGTTAGACAAAAAGCCAAGGGCATTCGATTGGTCTTGTCATGACTGGTCATGTCCGGTCTGATCTGGTCATGACTGATCGTGTCTGATATGTCTGGTCTGGTCATGTCTCCTCTGGTTCTGTCTCCTATTGGTTATATCTCCTGGTCTGGTTATGTCGTGGCTGGTCTGGTCATGTCTATTCATGTGGGTCATGTCTGGTTTGATCATGTCTATTAGGCCAAAAGCGAAGGGAATCCGATTGGTCTAGTCATGACTTGTGGTGTCCGGTCTGACCTGCTCGTGACTATTCATGACTGATCATGTCCGATATGTCTGTTCATGGCTGGTCTGGTCATGTCTCCTCTGGTTCTGTCTCCTCTTGGTTATATCTCCTCTGGTCTGGTAATGTCATGGTTTGTCTGGTCTGGTCTAGTTTGGTGTGAAGCCCTAGAAGGGAAGCCAGCGGGTGACTAGTCATGACACTCCAGGCACTGTTGTGACAGAAGGAAAGAAAACGCAAGCACCCAGACGAATACACGATGTATGATGGAAAAACAGTGTAAGTATCTGGACAACCAGGCACACTGTCGTTCTACAACGGGTTTGTGAAAATGTAATGCTACTCCATATAGACACATCCTATACAATCATGTGCTTCCAATTTTGTATCAGTAGCTAGGGGAAAAGCACATAAGGCTCTGTTGGTCAAACTTCTGGCCATGAAGTATCATTAGTCTTGCTAAGGTTTTGCTAATAAAACGGCAGTTGCGAGAAAAATGTGTACAACATGCACATTACAATGTAAATAACATTTGTATGATGGTTACAGTATTCCTGCATGCCTGAGAGCTGTGAGTCACAGGTAGACTGTTCATCTGATTCGATTCAGTAGCACTGCAAGATATATTTTTCCCCAAACACCTAGGTTTCTTTCAGGCTTTAAGGTATTAAAAACTACAGTATATACGTCTTTAATAAACACTATAATGATGTGTAACTTGTAAGTTCTGTTTTGTTTTTCCTGCCAATCTTCTGTGCCGTGTTTCAGTACAGTAGGAGGCACCAGCATGCATGAACTCAAACGAAGTGACAATATTGCAAAAACCCAGCAATTTTTTTATAAATAATTTGCAGAAGATGCAAGCGGTTTGTATTTTCAGCAAAGCTGTGATTTAAAAAATAATCTGTCCATTTAGCATTTGCACATTTACAATAATTTAGTGTAAATTGATTTTGAATTGAAACTGACCCATCGATTGTATGAATCGACTCAACCGATGAAGGATGGATTAAGTTGTTAAATCGATTTAATCCCACAGCACTAGCGTACATCAAATGTGTCCACACCAGGTGTGTATTAAGGTGAAACTCTGTAATATCATATGCATGGCATCCAGATGACTTTTGCCCTAAAACATACCCGATGTCCGGTCACTCAGTCGACCATAGATGCAATTTCTTTACACCTTGTGTTTGTCCCTCATTCCGATCGTTTCTTGAGTTACAGTTATGATTTGAGACTTGATGAAATTATTTAAGCCACAAATTCAAACAGTTAAGGCTGTGGGTTACAGATCGGAAGGTCGGGGTTCAGCACTGCCAAGTGTTGCCACTGTTGAGCCCTTGAGCAAGGCCCATAACCCCATCTACTCCAGGGGCGCCGGAGCTTCCTAACTGGGATATACGGAAAAAAAAGTAATGTACTGTAAGGTACATGTGACAAGTAATTAGATTTTTTCTTTTTTTTGACTCTACACTGTACATTGAGATGCCGGTATTAACCAGATTGTATTTTATGTTGTGATGTAAAATTGATTTTAGTGCTGAGTTTATTAGCAGGTGTGTTGTGCCTCAGGCGTGTCCTTTTTCATTGCTGCCCTGAGTTTCACGCTGGGTCTAATCCCCACTGGATCGGATCTTCTACATACTGCAGGCCGCCAGTGACTTAGTTATTTTGCGTGTTAGGCTTTTAGTTTTCACCACAGCCTTTATAAAATTGAAACATGTGCACAGACAGGTTTCTCCTGGGGGGCTAGGATTTCCTCGTTTCTCTCTGTCTCTTACCCGTTCGCTCCACTATAACGTACCTCATCACCTTGCCATTTCTCTCCAGCTTTCAGTCTTCTCTCTCATCTTCCCCGCTCATCTGTACGGCTCCTGTCCCTTGCTAATACATTACTGCAGTATGCACTGATCACAGAGGCGTGTTCACTGTTTTTAGCCGAGAAATGTCGACACAGCAGCTTCAACAGTAGCATTGTGTACTGCATGTGTTTAAGCTTTGTATGCTGCTGCTGCTTCTTCCAAGGCTTTTCTACAGGAAAGGGACAGGGACCAGAGCCAGGGGCGAGGAACCGTACTGTCCAAATCTAATCAACCTTCAGTGGTCTTTTACGCCATGCTGACCAGCATAAAACTGACCACTAATAGATAAACCTCATCTTAGAAGAAGCCAGAAAGGTTTGGACTATATTCTAGCACTGAATAATATTAGTGTAAAATATAGTCTGGTGCAAAGTGGTGCATTGGTCTGGTCATTCCTGTAACGGGGATTTATCTCATTTTGGAAAATAGATAAGACTACTGGATGTTATCTTATGTGTTGTAAAGTGAATCTCTATTATATATGACTTGAGTGATCTTGGTATTCAGTAAATAAAAAGGATTGTATCAAAATATTAGATTAATTACAGTGTTTCCCACACATGGAGTATACTTGGGTAGGCTGCCCAAATACAGTACATCGACGGCCGCCCAAGTATATATGTGCATCTTTTTAAAAATCTGTCCATCTGCCATCCGCGATCGATTAACTAGTAGCGGATAGTTCGCTCTCGCGCTAACAGAATAAACACGTTTGTTTACATAATTCAAAGAGAATTATTTTATGAGCTTAAATATGAATCATGGCTGTGAAAGAGGGGAAAGTAGAAATCTCTGTCTGTGTGTCTGTTTGGCGATCCATCTGTGTGTGTGTGTGTGTGTGTACAATGCATTTGTTATTGATTTATTTACGTGGGCTGTTCAGTAAACGGATGTTCTTTTGTGGCCAAACGTCACTCTGTCACCCTTTTCGTGTCTCTCCTGATGATGATGGATCGTGACATGATTGACTAGGGTGGTAAACGGAAGCCCAACAGAAACAGCAGGACCACTGGACTGCATTTCCCCAGGGGGACTGAATGAGCAGATGGCCATCACAATGGATCCAGAAATCTTGGAGAGATAACAATAGGCCTTTTCTGCTTGCTTCATTGATGTGTGTGTGTGTGTGTGTGTGTGTGTAGATGTTTAAGAGAGAGAGAACGAGAATGTGTCAGTACGTGTGTAAGCGTGAGTGACAGTAAGAGATTGGCTGCTCAGTTTGTCCCTGACATGTGACTGCTGGTGTGTGTGATGACAATTAGATTTAGGTTTTACGTGACAATTTATCACGGGCTGAGAGAGAAAACGAGGGTGCAGGTCAGAGAGCGCTGCTCCAAATGGTTGCCGTCTCACGAGTTGACGTTGCGGCGGCGTAAATTGGGGAAGGAATCCGACTGTAAAGCGTGAAGGAACACACACATCACACATGAAGGATCACCAGGAGAGCACGCAGTGAGCAGCGATCGTACTCCTGTCAGCCATAGGTATTTCACGCAGTAGGATAAAGAAAGGGATTGCTGTAGATCATGTTCAGCCCCAAGCATCATCCCCCCCGTCTTGACATTTCAAAGTCGAGCTTGTCTTAACGTATTTTGATAAGCTGTATTATAGTAGGGATATTAATAATTAAGCATTAATGATTAACCGCTTAAAAGAATTAACCAATTATGTTAAAATTTTGTTTTGCGTCATATTTCTCCGAAGTTTGATGTTGTTTAGAACAACTGCCTAGTGATGTAATCACAGTCCCTCCTCATCGGCAGAATCATGAATTTAGCGAGGTTCGCATTACAGACATGTGCCATGGGTAATACACCAGTCAGCCAAGAGATGGACTCCACAAGCTCTCTTAAGGTGTGCTGTCGTATCTGGCACCAAGCTGTTAGCAGCAGATCTTTCAAGTCCTGTATGTGGCAACACTCATGGATCATCCCACAGATGCTCAGTCAGATTGATATCTGGACTATTTGGAGGCGGTCATGTTCCCACAGTAAATGAAGTGTGTGATGCTGCTGAAGGAGGCCACTGCCGTTAGGGAATACTATTTTCGGTCTGGTAACATCCACTGTATCCACTGTATAACATCCACATGAATAGCAGGACCCCGGGTTTTTCAGCAGAACATTTCGCAGACCATCACACTATCTTCGTCCAGATGCTTTTTTACCAGAGTGCATCCTGGAACCAGTTAAGTGAGGTGCACACACCCTGACGTGATGGGAACAGCACCCATCCCCAAATAAAGTGATCCATCAAACCAGACCACCTTCTTCCAGTGCTTCTTGGCTCAATTCTGATGTTCATGTGTCCATTGTAGGAGCTTGCAGCAGTGGACAGCAGTCAGATATGGGTACACTGACCAGTCTGTAGCTGCACAGCCCCATACACAGCAAGCTGCAATGTATTGTGGGTTCAGGCACTTAGTTTCTATAGGCGGAAATAACCTTTTCAGGACATTGTGCTACAGAAGCTCTTCTGTGGAATTGGCCCAAACAGGCCAGCCTTTGGTTCCCATACAGATTAGTGAGCCTTGGACGCCCATGTCTCACCACTGTTTACTTGCTGATGTATCCCACCTCTTGATACCTTGACTGGTATTAATATAAGGAACTAATCAATGTTATTCACGCCACCTGTCGGAGCTTTTAATGTACTGGTTGATTGGTGCGTAGGATATCCCATACCGGTTATGTTGTCCTTCCATGCTTCCATAAGCTGCTTACCTTTTAGACCATTTCATTTTTTTTCTTCTTTCGAGTGCTGTGCTATGTACAAGTAATGGGTGATTTCTGAATTCATGATATGTAACATGTTTCTGGCTGCGCTGAATGTCCAATGTTCTAGGCTGACTGTTCCATCTCCCCTCAACCAGAGTTCTGCTGGCTGAGAACGGCTGACTACTACTGGTTCGGTTTTTCCTCATAGACTACTTTCTGCCATTACATTATAAGGACATCAATGTTTCTATACTGTATTTGACAGCTGAAGTGGAGGAGCTGTGTGGGAGGAAAGATCAAACCTCTGGAAACTACCAAGGTTACAGCAGTGCCTCAGAGCAAGTGATGTCTGTGTTGATCCACATCAGTCCTCCAGTCTGTCTAGCTTACAGTATTTCCAATCCAAGTCCTTTGTCTCTCTAATCCTAATTCTGTCTGATCTGATCCGATCTGATTGTGCATGTATAGTTGAATACAGCTTATTCTTGTCGGGGTCGCGTGAATAAGTCAGTTGAGAAGTGAAAATTAAAATAAAAGGCTGATGCACAACATTTTCAAGCCAAAACTAAAAACTTAAAGGTTTCACTATTTTCATTTTGGACACTCAATCAAGGTTAGCATCCTTACGTTTTCTTGTGTATAGTGGTTATACAGTATGTTATATTATATAGTGTTTATTCCTCTTATACTTGCCAGGTTTAGCTATTATTTATTTATTTAATTATTTAAATCACGAGTATTACATTTAACCCTTTCATTTACACTTATCTTTCATCACTTCATCATTTTTCATCACTACATCACTAATTTTGTTGTTGTTGTGCTTAAATTATGATATTTGGATAAGCTGTTAAAGATGGATGGATGGATGGAATTTGAAGCTGTCTAAATACAAAATAATAAAAATTTGAAGAATTAAGAAGGGGAAAATAAGCTTAAACAGTATGTGTAAAAAAAACAAAACAGAACAAAACATTCTGGTCTTAACTCTGTTAACTCAACTGTTATTGTTTTAACAGTTAATTAGCTTCATTAAAAAATAAGAAAAAAAAGTAAGGTGACCTTTTTGGATTTTTTAAAACCTCTTTTACAGATATTTTGCAATCTATTTTATTGCATATAAAACGCACGTAGATATTGAGCAAACCAAATAGTCTAAAGAGCTTACAATATTTTACAGTAAAAAGTTTTGATTGATTTGCATTTTATTTTGCCTAAAGTGACTGGCCATAACAGTGGACAGTTTGCATGAAATGACTATGAGCAAATGTTTCCTCTCCATTGACATAGTTTTCTCAGCGTGGATGTTTTCAAGTCAACCCGGGACTTTTGATTGTATAGAATTACAGAACACAGATACTGTATGAGAGTAAAAACTACAGTCGCTTTATTTCTTTATATAATCCCCTGCTACACTAATGCTCTTTCTCAGAGTTTTACTAGTGCTTGGATACCATTAAGATAGAAAGTTTCCTCAGTATGCCGGCGCCATGATCAGACTGCCTGCTTCACATCTGAAACGCTGGCCTCCCAGGAACTCCTTTAACGGCACAGCATGTGTTTGTGAATGATTGTCTGTACAGTTTGCATAGACAGAGGCACCTCATCCGAAAGTTGGCAGCAAGTTATCAGTTAAAATTTAAGGATCAGAGGTTAAACTCAATGTTCACGGGAACGACTGCTCAGAGCCTCCTCGGCTGGTTCGTCATTCAGATCTATGGCTGCCTTTTAAATATTTGCGGCGTTCAGATGTTTTACGGCGACTAAGAGTCTCATCGGTGCACTGTGCTTGAAGTCTTCTGTAAATGTTAATTGGTTTGACATTCACTAGAAATTTCTTCACAAGTCCTGGTTTGACTTGAAGGCCCCTGGTAACACGCTATACTTCTATATTTTTATTGCTTTTATCTGTTTTGTTACGTCACTGCTTGTAAACGTCTTGATGCGAACAGGAAGTTAAATACACATGGTCGGTTTTATTCTCATCCAAAACGAAAGTGATCGTAGACTCTGCACACTTTTGTCTATTCTTATCTACGGCTTCCTTTAGTACATCATCTCCAATTTTAGCAATAGCCATGACCTTCAGGAGCTGACTCAAATGCTTTATAACCGCGCAAGACATGATGTCCCCAGGAGAAGGATTTTCCCTCCACTGTAATACAACCTTAAATCTGGCTCATAAATTTCAGACATTCTCTACAAACGCATCTCTCTAGGCATCTCTTTCCATCTGTCTAGCCGACATTCTTCTTCAAATCTGGGAGTAGTGACCTTTAATCCCCCCTCACCCCGATCTATTCTGCCGTACTGCATGTTCCTCTCAAGCTGTGAGCCGGAGAGTGATGAATGTGGAGAGCAAAGCTGTCAGCAGGACCGCAGCTCTACGTCTGCTCCTCACCGGCATCGTGGCACTACGTAAAAACAAATTATTTATTCCTCGTTCAGAAAACATGAGCTTCTGGATGAAGTTTAATTAACGAGTAAGCCAAGGGAAGAGATTAAAGGCTTGAGACTTTTCTTTCTTTCAGTAAATATTTCACATATTTTTTTCCCCTCCTTTCAAGATTGTGGTCACCCGTTAATTACAGTCTCTCCTTCAGCTCACTCACCTCTTCCTCTTGGTCTATGAAAAGCTCCTTTTGGCATGCGTTAAGTGCTTAATCTCTGATCTCGTGTCTTGATTTGGCTCTCGCCACACAATGGCTGCAAATTATCCCGTGTAGCCGAATACACAATTATCTGCCTCGGCTGCCGCATCGCCCCATTCCGGGTCCCTTTGAAGGTTCCGATTAACGATGTAGTGCTTCAATGAACCTTTGTCCACTCCACAGGCTAATGGCGGCTAATGGCTGACCAGCCGCGCTCTAGCAGCGTCTCCCCTTTGACCTCAGCTCAGTGTCATTAAAATGAGCAGTGATGCTGCAGTCCTGCTCATTTGCACACACATCAGTTTAAAGATGCAAGGCGTAAGTCGCCGGGACAGGAAAACATGTTCCTCAGTCAGGACAAAAGGAAGGTCATGTTGATCCGTACATTCCCTTTGTAAACCAGAGGTCTCGCAGAGAAGTGTGACTTTCTGTACTACAGCTGCCGCTACAGGAGAATGAGTTTATTATTAACTCGGTCACGCTACAGAGAGTTGTGCTCCCAGCATGAAATTCCTGGTTTATAACGTGGCTTTTTTTGGGCTCCTTTCTGTTGGTTTATTAGCGTTTCAGATTTAGAGCTCATTAAAACACCTTGCTCGGTAACCTTGGCTGCCTCTGAAGTGTCCTCGCATGCTGAGCCAATTCTCCACGGAGCTTTCGAGAAAAAGCCATGCTTGTGCCGTTCTGTACCACGTGAGAGACGGGAGTCTTTACAAAGTCTTGGGCTCTGTTCTAAATTTCTGGGTCATCTTCAGGATCGGGCGTGGCGAGTGCAGCAGAGATTGTGTAACACTTCAACAAACCTGGCTGATTTGATAGATAGATAGAGAGAGAGAGGAATGAGGCCAACCTGGTGTGTTGCTTTATGTCTTGGCTTTATGTGAAAAATAGTAGAGATTAAATGGTGAGAAGATTCAGGCCGATAAACTGGAAGAGCAGAGAAGCGCAGCCCTGTACAGCAGATGCTCAAACAGTGAGCCTTAAAACAACTAAAGAGCAAGCCGTTTAACTAGGGGGAACAATAAGATTTGCAGAAGGCGCAGGCCCGTATGCGCAGAAGCAGTCGAGAAGACTTGTGGCTTCACGCCCAACACCCGATTGTACTTTTTAATTTTATCTATTGAATTGAAATTCTCTGCAATAAGTTCTGCATTACTCTCTAGAGTTCACCGATCTTGCAGTGTGACTCAGAACTAAATGATGTAATCACCAAGAAACGCCGCCTGCTTCTGCTTCTGCCCCGCGCCCAGGCAGTACTCTATATTCTAGTCCAGGGTGACAAGATCAGACAGGGGTTTAGCAGTTTTGCAGTACCTTATTTTTTCTATTTGTACAGAAACGGATGTAAAGCTCACTGCCGTGCCATGATAAATAAAGGCTGCTGGAAAAGCGATCCGGTTTTGTTTGGAAACTGCAACAGGAGAATTTTAGTAATCTTATAAAACAGACATAATTAATGAAATTAATACACAAATTCTAATCTAGCAGGAATTAGCCTTGCTGTTTCCATACTTTCAGACTCTTTCTGTCCTGTATATGTTCGCAGGGTTGCCAGTTCTGCACATTTAAACACATTAATGATAAATATTACAATGATACTGTACCTCTGCATACAGTATGAATGTCTCACCTCACTAATTTCCACTTTTAAAATAGAATATTTGAATATGCCACGGCATACTTTGTTTCTGTCAGTGTCGATCCAACGGAAGGAGAAAGAAGAAAACAGAGTTTCGTTTTTAAAGCTACCGGTTCCAAGAGGAATTGTAAATTAAGGTTAAGTGAGGCTTAATGTCTGTTTATTTCATATCTTACTTCATTTACATGTCTTTTTTTTAAATGCTGGAATAGATTATTTGCATTTACATTATTTCCATATGGAAAATGTGTATCACAATACGACATTTTCGTAATAAATTCGGATGCTGAGGTATAACTGTAATTAATGAGAACCAGACAGACATTTTTTTCCGGTTTACTTCAACCACACAATCTAGTGTTCCCCATACACTGATTTGTTTGTGCTGATAACAGTATCAACACTGACAGCCAGATTAAAAAAAATTTAATATTACTTAAAATGTGTAAAAATCATATTTAATCGTGAAGATCACTGTGAAAATACTGAAGGCACCAGTTAAACGCTCGCTAATGTAAGACAGTTACAGTAATGCCGTCCAGAGGCTGGTTTTCCAAAAGTCTTCTTAGATCAACAGCAGGCTTCCTGTAGGACTTTTTATCGTGAAGGTCTCGTTTTCAGTGCAGTCTCTCAACCTAAGGAATGTTTTTTGTTTGTTAAGCCACAAAGTGACCTATGAATCATTCAAGCATAACATGCTTCAAACGTAAAGCAGTGAGAAACAAGTGCAACTCCATGAGGCTGCACTTGTTATTTATTTAGTAATAAATTGCACTTGCCAAACCTAAAATCTTTTTTAAAAAAAGAAAAAGTTTGATGGCTGGTATTTTTGTCGTTTAAAGTTTTCATTTTAAAAAAAGGGGGGGGGGGTATCTTACAGGCGTTTCTGGATCAACATGCCTCTCTGCCCCCCAGTGTGCAGAATCTGGAAGTGTGAAAAGGATCTATTAAGTCATTTTCTGGATGAGCAGATGCATGGAGGGGTTGCGGAGCTTTTTATTTGTGTGCAAAAAGGTCTAGTGATTTGGTGTCAAGACTAGGTGGAGTGTGTTCAGTCCATTTCTGTCCACATGTTCCTGTCTGAAATATCTGTAAATGTCCTGGGTTATAAATTTAGTTTTGGCTCATGCGTGTAGCAGAAAGCTCCAGAAAAGAGTTGTGGAGCTCATGCCAGCTGCTTCCCTCCCTCTGGCACTGGCCTTGGATGGATTGCTAGTCTTGCAGTTGCATAATTAGATGCTCAGCGGTCCACTAGAACAGGTTTGCTCATACCTCTGGCTCGTCTCGCAATTTCAGTTTTACTTCTAATTATGCTGTTCAACAAAGCCTTTGGTCAAACAGTATGGCCTTGATTGGAAATGAGGGATTCGTGTTGCATTGTTAAGTGTGTTTAAAGCCGTGAACATTGTTCAACCGAGACCTGCTGTAAAATGATGATTATGGTAATAGTCTCTATTTTTAATGCACTACAGAACCGAAATGCCTAAAAGGATGTGAATAGTAAACAGCATCGTATGTTCCATAATTTAACGGCCTGTGTCCGTTCAGGGAAAACGACTCGATTCGTGGATGGACATCTTTGCAGTCTAGCCTTGTGGAAGTAAATAGCAAGAAACCAGATGGTTAGTCATGAACTTCTGCAGTCCTTGACCTTCAAAGCAAATGGCTGCAGAGGAGAGAGAGAGAGAGAGAGAGAGAGAGAACAGCTGGCAGTTGACACAGTCATCATATCAGTCTCACTTACAGTAAGATAGCGTCCTAACTGAATAATGATCCAGCGGTTCTGCTTTTGGACCCCACTGTAGTGCTTATGCAATCCTGCACATTTCTCTCCTCTGAAGTTACGTTCGTTGGCACGGTGGCTTAGTGGTTAGCATGGTCCATAGATATATATACTGACTAGATGTCGCCTCTGACGCTGCTGTCCACAGGAACGATGCGTCAGCGCGGCCGCCATCTTGTGTCGGGGGAAGCCGCGTCTACTCTGCAGGAGGTATCATTGACAGAGAACTAACAACGATTAAAATCACCGTAATCTGCAACAAAAATAAAGCGGAGAAGCTAACACATGCCTTTATTAATGTAATTTTTGCTCTATTATTTATCTATTTATTAATATTTTATATATACTTTATTTTATATTATTCGTGTTTTTTTCATATC
>JAOTQY010000008.1:8995946-9007367 GCA_026413445.1 Dolichallabes microphthalmus
CTAGATTATAGAGAAAAGATTTCCATTCCCCTGCCATTCTGTGATCGGCAGTGATCGGCAATCGGCAGATCATGATCTTGGTAATCGGTGATCGGCCCCAAAAATGCTGATCGGAGCATCTCTAATATACTGTAGATTATGTACAGTGCATTCAGGAAGTATTCATCCTGCAGTGATTATTTCTCTTTGTGGTATTTCAACATAAAATGAACATTTATTAAAATTGGAGGTTTTTCTGCTTCTTTTGAAGTGACTCTCAACAGAAATCGAAATAAAATTAATTATTTCAATATCCTTTGAATTATTCAAAAGTAACATCACTTTAGTTAGTTTAAGTATTGTATTTTAAATTAAAGTATTAATTTTGAAGTCTCACACTAACAATATAAACAAGTGTATTCCTTATACAGTAAATGGCTTTGAGGTTTTACAGCTAAATAGCAGATCAGATCCTGCTCTCATGAGGACCATGCAGCTGCCTGTAAGCTTTGAGATGAAGATCTTTAAGGGGCTAAAGCTGGAGAAGGTTAAAAAAAGATTAGAAAAAAAGCACTGTGAAATCCATTGTCCTTGGTGGACAAAATATGGTAGAACTCTCAGACACTACTGTACCAAAGAGTTCAGATACTGTACTAAAGGAGTTACAGAGCTTACTCGATAGAACAGGAGTAACGATATCATCAAGACTTCACAGATCTCAGCTCTGGAGCAGAGTTTTCTGGAGGAAGCCTTTTCTGAGAAATGTCATGTTAGAAAGTAGAACCTTTAGAGGGAAGATTGTGTCTGACCCTAGATCAAAGTTGAGCCATTTGGTCTGAAGCCAAGCCATAGTGTTTAATGTAAAGCTGAATGCAGGTCCAACCATTGCATGCTCTGGTGCTGCTTTTCAGTTGGAGGAAACAGAAAGCTTGTCACCAACACAGGCAACATGATTGGAGCCAAATATTAGTAAACTGCAGACATGTGCATTTAAAGTAAAAATATCAATTTCAGCAGGATGTGAAAGCAAAGTGTCCAAGTGTGGATTGATTTGAAAGTTGTTGTCCGTCAACATTCTCCATCTAAATTGTCAGAGAAAAGTTTGCGCTGGGGAGTGAAACCAAATGGGTGTAAATGAAAGTTCAAAGCTCAGAGAGACATAGAGAGAAAGTCTCATACAAGTCAGATCTCTACTGTACTTGCTGCAAAAGTTACATTCATACAGTAGGGTTTTTTTCCCTTTTCCCTTTCCAAATCATTTTGTAGACATTTGAGCTTTAATTTACTTTTCTGCATACAGTAGGAGTCAACTCAAAAGGAGCAACACAGATTAAAAATCCCATCCTATTATCCTTATATTTGATGTTGCATTAGAGCAAAAAAACAAGTTGGTGTGTTCTGGAGGCACTGCCTATGTAAAATAATAGTAAAATATTTCTGTTCACAGCTGTCTTATTTATTTTGTCTGTGTGTGTATCTTAACCCTGATGATGTTGTGTATACTTTGTGTATAAATATAGATGTTCTGCGAAAAGATGGTCATACATTTTCCTCTTCTGCTCTTTTGTTGTGTTATTTTGTGCAGCCATTCGACTAAATCAGTCATGGACTTCGTGAACAGTAACGAGAACATTATATTTGTACACAACACCATCCACCTCATTTCTCAGATGGTTGATAACATCATCATTGCCTGTGGAGGGATCCTGCCTCTGCTCTCCGCTGCCACTTCACCTTCTGTAAGTGCTACCACAGCGCCGCCTACAGGCTTCTCCTTTCTAGACGGGTCGAGTTTAGTTTTGTAACCCTGAACTGATTGTAGATGAGATAGTGTACTATAGCGATACTGAGTTTATTTGATAGATTCTCTGATCATTTGTAATTTAGTTCATTTACTGCAATGCTCTTGTGATGAATTCAAACAGATGAATGCATTTTATAGCACTTCACATGTTTATCATTCTTAAACCTTGTAATTATTATTCTTTTGCCTTTACAGATGTTTCTCAGTGACCGCTTATGTCCGGAGGACTATTTCTATGTCAGTTTTTAATTTTGAGTGCATAGTTATTTGCCAGATTAATTCATGGCTATGAGCTGGAGTGTGGATATAAACTCTTCTCTTTCAGCTTTAACTGCTTACTACTGATTCGTTTCCTAATAGTCAATTTGTTTTATATCAGTTTATTTTTTTTCTTTCTTTTGTTTTTGTATCTTATTTTCTTTTCTCTCGTCTTTTTCCTCTCTTCTTGTCTTTTGCATGTGCAGAGTTCTAAGGTTAGTGCGAACCCTGTAAGTTCCCATTTTGTTATACTTTGCTAATTTATCTGTTTATTCGCTGCTCAATTTTCTTGCTTTATGTTTAGCTTGATATTATTAGACTTGTTTCAGTTTTTTTTTATTTTCTGCAACATGTCTTACCTAACTGAACAAATCATATATGGGGTGCATGATATCGATTTTTGATTGTGCAGTGTGTTCATTCTTAAATCATCACCTGCTTTTGCCTTTCTCAGTCTCCATGATTTTCAGCTCCTCATTTCATAATGTGTAAAAGTGCAGCTCTGAGTTAAGTGCTCATGCGGTATATCCATGTCTACTAAGTCGTGTGTGTGTGTGTGTGTGTGTGTGTGTGTGTGTGTGTGTGTGTGTGTGTGTGTGTGTGTACGGTGCTTGATAAAGAAGAAGCACAAGCCCTGCTCTCAGTCTAAGAGCAGTGAATTGAAGCCCCTGCCAGAGAGCAGCTCCTCCTCAGGGGGAGAGGTGGGTGAACTATAAGGCAAAAAACCCACAATGCACTACTGCATATTTAGCACTGCTCTTTAAGTGTCATCTATTAACGTATTTTAAGCATCAACTCAGTGTTTGTTTGTGATAATAAAAAATGTCAAATTCTCTATTATTCAAAAGCTTGTTGCTAATTAATTAATGGCCTGTTGTGTTTAGGGAGACAAAAATTATCCACTATTATAAAAAGAAATGTGTTCAGGTTAGTCATTGCCTCCAGGATTGTAAAAGCAAACATTTCCTAGAAAACTCGATTAATGGTGTCCACAATGAGCTAGTTAATCTGCTTTTAGTTAACATGCTAAGGAACCTGGCTAATGGTTTGAATTTTATGCTTTTAATGTTAGCTAGCTTGCTGAAGACCTTGACCACTGTTGTACCAAGAATAATTGTTAGCCTAATGTTTGTTAGCTTGCCATTAATCTTGAGCACTGGCTTACAGTGTTAGCTAACTTGCCAGTAACATGCATACTAGTTTACAATATTAGTTAGCTTGCCAGTACCCTTAAGTACTAGTTTACAGTTTTAGCTAGCTTATCATTAACATTCTGTACTGGTTTACAGTGTTAGCTAGCTTGCTATAACCTTGAGTATTGGATTACTATGTTTTAGCTAACTTACTATTAACATTTAGTACTGGTTTATAGTGTTAGCTAGCTTGCCATTAAACTTGTTTACACACTGATTTACAGTGTTAGCTAGTTTTTCATTAACCTTGTGTACTTGTTTACAGTCTTACCTCGTTTGCCATTGACCTTGAGTACTGCTTTGCTATAGCTAGTTAGATATCTAGCTATTATGGTCAAACAAATAAGTTTAGCAAAGCTAATTGCTAATGCTGCCTTCTCAGGAGTTCCTCGTCCTTCAGTAGTTGATTTGATGTACGTTAGCTGGAAAACAAAATGGATTCCTTGCTTCTGTTTTGTAACGTAATAAAACCATATAGGCCACAATGCTAAATGTGTCAGTGATGAGAGACAGAAATACAGCCAGTTTACTATGCAGTCTCTACATGTTCGAATTGTTCAGATCTCTGTGGAAGCAGCTGCTGTATCAGAGGCTGCCATTTGTTTCATGACCCAACCCAAACTTTGAGCTCATAAACATATCTGCATTTACAGCTAGACATTAAAACGTTAGGTTAGAAATCATTTCACTTCCTTTGTAATTAGAATATTTCTGACAGGACTTGAAGGCAGTATTACAGTAGCTGTGACTAGTGACTTGACGCTGTGGATTTTGTTTTGGTTTTGTTCTTTTTTCCCTTTGTTTTAATTTGTTTAAGGAGATCCTTCGTTCTTAATCAGCAGAGATTAGAAATAATGTAAAATAAAAATTCTTTGTTAAAGCGTTTATAACACAGAACCTCTTGAAGCTCAGTGTAAAAGTGTCAGTAGCCGAGCTGAACGTGACTCTCTGCACAGCTTGTTCACTCAGTGCACTCTCCACACTGTGCATTGTGTCAGTCTATTCACAGCTTCCTCCGGCCTGTTTCCCCACTTACCCACCTATAACTGGCACCTCTACGTGTGTGCGTGTGTGTGTGTGTTGCGCACCTATGAACATAGCCCGGCTGCTTCTCGTCACGTACATTCATCCCAGTCACACTGGATTTTCACATGTCTTTGTATTGTTGCAGATGTGTATATTATGTTTTTGAGAACCACTTATCAGTGTGTGTGTGTGTGTGTGTCTGACAGACTGAGCTGGAGAACGTGGAGGCCACTCAGGGCATGTCGTCTGAGACGGCTGTGACGTTCCTCAGCAGGTTGATGGCCATGGTGGATGTGCTGGTGTTCGCCAGCTCCCTCAACTTCAGTGAGATTGAGGCTGAGAAGAACATGTCCTCCGGAGGCCTGATGCGCCAGTGCCTGCGACTAGGTGTGTGTGGCTGCTGTAGGGTTTTTATATTGATTTATATTAAAATACAAAAAAAAACAAGTAAAGATCTGTCTCCAACAGGAACCAGCAGACCTTCTGCTGTAGGTCATTTCACTTTAGCTCTTTAGTGTAATCTCATGACTGCATCAGTGTTATAGAGAGGAAGGACACATACAACATGGGATTTTATACAGTACATACGTAACTGCAGAAATGAATGGCAATAATGACAACATGTTAATGTCTTGTGGCTCTAGTGTTTCGACGTATGCAAAGAAAATATCAACATTACACAGACCAATTAGGTATTTTTACAGTATATAGTGTAAGGACCAAAGTGTGTTTCTAACAAACGAAAATTAAAAAAAGAGGATTACATTTTGTGCAGCTATGGGATGTGGTGTTCGTTGTGTTCTTTACTTTGACTGGAGTAGACTAATGATTGCCCACAGTGCCCATCTTACATTTTCTCTCTCTCGCTCTCTCTCTCTCTCTCTCACACACACACACACACACACACACTGTCTCTCTCTCTCACTCTCTTTCTGTCTCACACACATTGTGTCTCTCTCTCTCTCTCTCCCCTCCAGTGTGTTGTGTTGCTGTAAGGAACTGTCTGGAGTGTCGGCAGAGGCAGAGAGAACGAGGCAACAAGTCATCACTTCCACTCAGCAAGACACAAGACAACCTTCAGGGTACAGCTGCCACCAGCAAGGTGACCACACACACACACACACACAGCAACAGACACATAAACACTCAAACACACACACACACACACACACACACACACACACACACACACACACAAATTGCAAGAATCCAGACTTTGCTTTTTTTGCACTAGAAATAAAAAACCTTCAGATACTGTAAAAGCCATTTTCATTTTGTGCAGTTAAGTGTGTATGTGTGTTGAATTAATTCAACTTGATCACAGTTCAACTGTGAGAGTGTTGTGTGTATGTGTAAAAGAGTTTAACAGTTTGCTCTCTGCTCTGCTGTGCTGTCTCTGGTCTACAGAGTGCCCTAGCGAATGTCCCTCGTAATCTCTCACCTATCAAGGACCCTGACAGATTGCTGCAGGACGTGGACATCAACCGCCTGAGGGCTGTCGTCTTCAGAGATGTGGTGAGACGCGTGGCATGTTGGCTTGTAAATTTGATTGGTGTGTGTGTGTGTGTGTGTGTGTGTGACTGACAGACAGCTATAAAGTGAAAAACGTTTCGAACAGATTTCCGAATAGATATCGAACCATTGTCAGGGTTCAATATCTATATCTACGTTTTATACAGATTCAAGCTTTATGCGTCACTGAAGCTGTGTCCACTGGTGTGTGTGTTTGTGTATGTGCGAAAGTTTGAGATGTATATTGAGATAGCAGTATATATCATAGCAGACTCTGTGTGTGTTTGTGTGTGTGTAGGATGACAGTAAACAGGCTCAATTCCTGGCTCTGGCTGTAGTTTACTTCATTTCTGTCCTCATGGTGTCCAAGTACCGGGACATCCTGGAGCCACAGCGGGAGATCGGCAGGTCCAGCAGCCTATCAGGAAGGAGCATACGGCAGGAAATTAATTCCCCCACTAGCACAGGTGAATTGAACCACTTTCCCTCTCTCCTGATGCACATCTGAGTACTGCACCGTCCTTCACAAACTGAAAGTTTTTCTAAATGTATTCTTAATTGTTGATTAGGCATACATATGTAAGCTGTTTTTATGTGTGTTTGAGTGAGTGAGTGTGTGTAAAACCTTCTGATCACTGATGGATGAGTGCATTATCCCTTGCTACTGTCTGCCAGCTGTAATCCTCAGTTTGGTGGCTTGATTTATTAGCCCTCTTTTCCTCCTCCTCTGTTTTTCTCTCTCTGTCGTTTGCCTCCTCCTGTCTCTCACTGAGTTTAAAGTCATACGGTACGTCTGCAGGGTAGACGCGCGAAGGAAGGACGAGTCTGAATAATCATTCATCACAGAAGAACATCCGCAGTTCTGGTGGCTCATAAATGCTGTTGTGCACCGTGTGTCTAGTGCCACCTGAATCTGACTGACAGTGTTGACAATGCTTAGACTTTTGTCAGTGTCCAGTCATATTCAGACTCAAAATATCAGCCATGTGCCACTTTCACCTCCATGCAACCTCTCAGTTTCACATTTTTTAAAGTTGCGTCATGAACGTGCGGTATTCAGAGTTAGACTTGTGTTTTGATGAAAATATACATCAATAGATAAATGAACCTTATTAAACTCCATGGGGAAATTAAAGGACGTAAAAACAAAGAGTTCAAGATTCAACCTTGTGCTGTAAGTGTGACTTTTCAAAATTAATTTCATATCCAGTTTATGGAAAGCAAAGAACTTTAGCATATTTACCCTTTTTTATGCTCCTCTAGGCACCTGCTTTAACGCAAGAGCTTCACAGATCACACCGTGTGGCAATAATTAGTCAGGTGTAACAACATCATATAAAAATACTTTCTTCACCAGAGAGCTCAAGTTCGATTCCCGGTTGGTGCTGTAGCTTTTCACAGCCAGGAGCTTAGAGAGAGCTGATTGGCTGAGGTCTCGCAGAGGGTTGGGATAGGAGGCACTTGGCGCTCTCACATTCACAATCACAATCACGACTCTTCAGCCATTCACGGGCGGCTGTGAGCTCAAGCAAGCTGAAGGAGTGTTACGCCACTCCCGACGGTGCGTGAGCGTAAAGATGCGGTTGGCTGGCACGTGGTTCGGGGAAAACCTGTGTTAGTCGGCCCTCTTTGACTGGTAGTAGTGGGCTTTATGTGGAAGCCCCCTAGTGACAGGTAGGAATTGGATAAGACTAAATTAGGGAGAAAGTCGGGGGGGGGGGATCTTTAACCATTTAAAGTTTAAACTAACTAATTAAGTTTTAACTAATAAATAAAAATAGAGATTTAATATTAGCTATACATGTACATTAGTAAGTCAAAAGTATATGGACACCGAACATCACACCCATGTGTGGGCCTTTCCTAAACTGCAGCATACAATTGTGCACGTAGGGCTTTGTGGATGTAATTGTGGATTTTATAATCTGTTGTATTAAGTACACTCGAAATAATCTGTAAATCCAGCATGACACAACATGTATGTGCGTTTACATCACCTCTGATGTTCTACTAAGAACGGGAATAATAGCCTAAACAGATGAAAAATGCATTGCGTAAACACCTCAATCAGAGCAGTCTGACCGGATTAGAATGAGAGAGGTTGTGTAAACCTTTGATAATCCATTCAACATTCAATATTTGCCATGTAAACACTTGACCTGATCGTTTCCCCTCCTGTGAGAATAAAGATATTCTTTTTGCACATTTGCCCCACACAGGGGTACAATATGTGATGTGATGAGTCTCCAGGGAAGAAATTTTTCTTCTGTTCCTATCGGAAAATCGGGAAACTTCATCCAATGAGTCTCTGGCTAAGGTGCACTTGTTGGCTCACATGTAATAAACCATCTAACTAATAGATAAGCCTGAATTCTTATAACCTGTCATAGTGCAGAAGTTATGAGGCATCCTCATCAGAGTGTGACCGAAGGATCAAGTCCCCACAGCCACCCTGCATGATCTAGTGGAAAGCCTTCAAAATTGTGCAGATTAGTATAATATGAAGTGGCATTAAGTGTACTGTATCTGGAATCGGATTCAAAAGTACATATGGATGTGGTGGTTAGGTGTCCAGGAACTTTTGGCCCCATGGTGTACATTGTATATCATGTGCATTACAGTTGTTTGTTCTGAATTGTAGTGTTTTTGGTAATCATATTAATTTGCCATCTTTCCATATATGTTTTGATTTACTGGTTTGGGTTTCAGCAACATTAATGACAAAAGAGCTTACATAAGAGTTCTCACTCTTACTTTACACTCCTCCCTGAGATTAATAGAGGAAGCCCGATTTTCCCATGATGCACTAGAACCAAATGCTGTTAAGAATTGTCACACCTACATGGTTGAATCATATTTTTTGTTTGATTAATTATGCCATATTTATGTATTGATGTAGCACATTTTTGGGATATATTTTAAAAGATCCAAATAAACAATTAAGAAGCCAAAAAAAAAGCAATGAATAATTATTATATGCCTCTGCTATGCTTATCTAGTGTTAATGAAATTAGAGGGGATGGAGAAGGTATAATGTGTGTGTGTGTGTGTGTGTGTGTGTGTGTGTGTGTGTGTGTGTGTGTGTGTGTGTGTGCGTGCAGAAAACCCATCGTTGTTCTCAGACAGCAGTCGAACTGATCGTCCGTTGGAGGATCTGCCCCTGGAGTCCTCGCTGCCCCACACTGACTCGGGCATCGGGGATGAGCAGGTGGGCGGGACACTTAACGGCTCTGACCTGGGAGTTGTGGCCTCAGTTGTGGGAGGAGGTCCAGACGCTATGAGTGAGCTCCTGTGCACACTTTCAGCAGAGGTTCGCAAGTCCCAAGAGTCTCTGCTCGAGTCTCCGTTCGGTGCAGACCCGCTTAAGCCCGCCACATCTATCTCCAGCATCAGCCAGGCCAACAAGGGCATCAATGTCAAGGAGATCCTGAAGAGCTTAGTGGCAGCACCAGTGGAGGCCACTGAGACGGGTCCTGAACCACAGCCGTACCATCCTGACCCGGCGCTGAAGAGAGAGGCAGCTGCCATGCTGCCCATGCAGTTCCATTCGTTTGACAGGTGAGAAGCATTAAGAGCATCAGCCTTGTGTTACTAATTATGACTTATTTTTTGTTTGGTGATGATAAACCTCACAGCCTGGTCTGAGATCTAAAAACATGGAGACAATGTACAGTAATGAGGTTACTCTCAGGTCAGAGTTCCAGAGCATGGACATTAGACTGTAAAATTCATTATTAACAATTTTTTAAAACTTAAAAAAATTGGTTTAAGGGTGCAGCAGTTTTTCTTTTCAAAAGATAAGGTTAATAAAACAATAACCTGAAAAATATGTAAAACTCTGAATACCTGTACAGGAAACAACCATCTGGGCCAGACTGGACAGGAACACCACTTGCACATTATAGGACCTGGGAATTAGGAGAACTGGAAGTTATTTGCCGACATCCTGTTGTAAAGTCCTGACCTCTCTCCAAGCCATTTCTATCTGTCTGGACCGTTAAAGAAGTTCCTGCGAGGCCAGCATTTCAGACCTTTAGGCAGTCCAATCATGGTTCTGACATACAGTACCGAGGAAACTTGGTGTTTCCAGTCTACCTTGATGGCAGTCAAGCACTAGTGAAACACCGGGATAAGTGCATTAGTGTAGTAGGGATTTACTGTACTGTATATAGAGAAATAATACTCTCATTATTGTGTTCTGTTATTCTGAACAATCAAAAGTCCCGGTTTGACTTGATCACCCCTTGCACATTTACATTTACATTTAGGCATTTGGCAGACGCTCTTATCCAGAGCGACTTAGATTTTTATCTCATTACACATCTGAGCAGTTGAGGGTTAAGGGCCTTGCTCAAGGGCCCAACAGTGTCAACTTGGTGGTTGTGGGGTTTGAACCTGGGATCTTCCGAACCGTAGTCCAATGCCTTAACCACTGAGCTACCAGGAGTAATGGCCAGCTGTACTTTTTAACCAGTTGATCTCGACTAATCGTGAGTCATGCCCCTATGATTATATAACTTCAATACATATTTAATTGAGTTCATTTTGGGGGAAAAACTGAAACATTGGCAAAGTTATTGTCATGATTATCTGTCTTAATATTAATCTTTGCTGTATTAAGTCTATTTCTACAGCTCTGTCCCCTAACAAATATATATTTTTCTTTAGATATCTGTGTTTATTTGCACACAGCACATTGAGCTCCAGCGTTACCTACAGTATGTGTTATACAGTGTCCTCGCTCTGTTATGAACTATATTTTCTTCACTCGTCTTCAGAACGTTAATCTGCGGCTTTTTCTCTTATTAAGAAAATGCAATAAATAAAAAATGTTCCAAATTATATGGTACATATTAAATGAGCTCCTTAAATATGAATAATTGATAGTAAAGGTTAATATTTTATTAAAAGTTCCTTTTTCCAGTGTCTGTTACAGTATAGCTGTGCTGCACTGATGCTTTAAGCCATGTATTTTAGTTCACTGCACCTCGCTGCTTGTCTGTTCAGGGCCGACCTGTATATAGTAGTAAACGCTGTTAGCTACTGATATTCCTCCTGTTGTTTTCTAGCTTTAGTTTTAGCAGTAAGAGCTAGGTGCTGTGTAAGTCAGACAGAATTGTTTATTTGATTTTTCCAGCCCAAATACGTGTAGACAGCGAGACAGACATTGTCTGCAGTTGATTTTAAACCAGATCAGAATGTGCTGATGTGCTGATTGTGTGTTCACTCCCAGGAGCGTGGTTGTACCAGTGAAGAAACCTCCCCCTGGCAGTCTGGCAGTGAACACAGTGGGCACACCCACCAGCAGTGCCATCCCCTCCTCCAGCAGCACACCAAACATCTTTGCTGCTGCTAGTGCCACGCCTAAGAGCATGATCAATACAACAGGTATTTATGTATACACACACACAAACACACACAAAAAAATATATAAAGACATAAAGGGAGGTGTTCTTTTTTTTTTCTTTTTAAAGAAAAAACTGAAAAAGTGTTTTGTCATACAGTAAAACCTTGGATTACGAGTAACGCGGTTTGTGAAAAACTGTAAAAAAAAGTTTTAAATAAAAAAAAAGAAACTCTGTAGCCTATATTAACAATATACAGCCATTCTTATCGAAGTGTCTTGAATAGGAATCAAATAAACACAAT
>JAOTQY010000008.1:9007467-9023071 GCA_026413445.1 Dolichallabes microphthalmus
AATGTTTTAGACCAATTAGGTGAAATTTAATAATTTCCCACGGCACACCTGACGATCTCTCACGGCACACTAGTGTTTTCTAGTTTACAGTGGTTGAAAAACACTGGCCTAGTCCTTCTGGATTGCCATCAGTGAGATATTTCAGGATAACATTCCCCAGTGTAAGTGCACAATATCATTAAGAAATTCAAGGAAACCTGTCAAATCTCAACATGTACAGAGCACGGCCAAAACCCATTTCTGAACACACGTGATCTCTGATCCCGACTAAGTCACCGTCTTAAAGAGCATCATGCTTCTGTAGTGGATATCATGATGTGGGCTCGGGTACTCTTATCTAAAACTATTTGTCTATTAACACAGTTCGTTGCTGCATTTACAAATGCTACTTGAGGCTTAAAGAAGAAGAAATCAATCCTGTTCTGGGCTCAGTCTCATGTGAGATGGCCAGTGGAACACTGGAAAGTGTATCGTGGTTCGATGAATCAACATTAAAATTTTTTGGAAACAACACCTGTCATGTTCTCTACATCAGCGAGAAAAAGGGCCGTGCAAGCCGTTATCAGCATCAGGTCCAAAAGCTAGCATCAATCATGGCGTGGGAGTGTGCCAGTGCCCGTGGCATGGGCAAATTGTATATCTGTGCGGGCAGAATTAATGCAGAAAAATGTGTTCTTTTTGGAACAACACATGCTACCATCCAAACACTATCTTTTCAGAGACATCCCTGCAGGAAAACATCAAACCTCGTTCTCCTTGGTTTATACAGTACATGCATGGCTGCTAAACACGGAGTAATGGGTGCTAGATTCACTGGCCTGCCTGCTCCGATTGAAAATTCATCATGAAGTGCAAAATCTAACAAATTTTATAGAAAATCTAAGAAAATCCGACTTACTAAACTTGACCAACTGGTGTCTTCAGTGCCCAAATGCGTAAAAAGTGTTATCAGAAATGTGGATTGCAGATGTTACTCATTGGTAAACAGTCAACTTTATTTCCAATTTCCATCATGTCCCAACCTTACGGAATTGGAGTTGTATTTTAAGTTGTATTTTAAGAAGACATGTCAGCACTTCACAGCCTCAAACCCAACACGTATTCCTCTCTTGCACCATCTTTGTGCTACAGTACATTTCTTCCGTGTCTTTCTGGGTGTTCGCTTTCCAAATGGCTGCCATTAAGCAAAGACCTTCACTGATGAATAAATATGAATAAAAGGTAAAATTTTTTACTTGCGTTTATTCATAAATAAATAAAAGGGAAGTAAATGCTACAGCTCAAGAGATACAAGTGGGAGTTATCAATGCAGTAAAATATTTACAGCACTAATATAAAATAACAGCGGTGGAGAACGCAGCTATGTGAAACACACATCATGAAAAGCACTCAGGATTTTCCTTCATCAGTGTCAAAGTGATATTTTAAATCTTTCCTGAATAGCTGAGCCTCCGGGTGATCTGTGTAAGGATGTGTGCTACACAGGCCGTACTGTGTATGTATTACCATGCAGGTTCTGTTTGAATGCCACATATCAAGGTTGTATTTAGCTCTAGGTTGATGTTATTTTGATGTCTTACAGGTGCAACAGACTCGGCCTCGTCTTCCTCTGCCTCATCCTCCAGCTTTGTAAACGGTGCCACCAGTAAAAACCTGCCCGCTGTGCAGACCGTAGCACCCATGCCCGAGGACACAGTGGAGAACATGAGGTTCGCCTCCCCGTTCCTTTCCTGTCCTCTTCATCTCTGCACACCTCCACAACCCTGCATTCTCTCATTGCTTTTACTAGTCTTTTAAATCTTTCTCTGTTGCCTTTTTATTCTCATTTGAGTCACCCTCTTCCGTAACACAGCACTTATGTTGCCTTTGTACTGCTGGATATTTTTTTTTTATATCCTTTTTTTTCTACATATACATATTTTTATCAACCTTTTTCTGTTTCTGATTCATCTTAGAAATGCAAGCACGTCATGCCAACACATTCTAATGAAAGCAAGACTGACGTTTCTGTTGTGTGTTAGAAAGAAAGAAAGCTGTCAGACATTGTGGGTGTGTTATGTTCTGCAAAGTCTAGCAGTTCACCCTATACTCCACTAGGGGGCGAGCATAACGAAACCTAAACACCATCATTATAATGTGTGTATGTAAAGTTATTATAAAATGTGTATATAACGTATGTTTATAGTCTAGAATATATTAATTATGCCATACCAAGCAGCCATAGCATTATGACTAAATGCCTAATATTGATTTATAACATTGGGTAGGTCTCCTTTTGTGAGTTCTGACACCTTTCTATGGGTTTCTATCTTTCTATGTGTTGCTGTTTGGACAAGGGCCAGATTTGTAATGGATAGATGACTGGATCAGAACAACTCCTACAAAAACTCCTACCAAAAGTAGCTCAAAGAGCAAAAAAAAAAAAAAAAAAAAAACAACAACTGAACCCTAGATAGACATGGTCGTGGGCAGCCATGGTTCACTGATGTGTGTGTGGGGAGCAAAGGCTGGATAGAATAGAAGAGCTACTGTTGCTCCATTTGCTGAAAGGGTTAATGCTGGTTGTGATGGTGTCAGAACACAGAGCCTTCATTATTATTCCCTTTGTTTTGGGTGGCAAAAGGGGGGACCTACTCACAATTAGGCAGGTGGTCATAGTGGTATGAATGGTCTATATTGGGCATTTTATTTATTGATATGAGCATTTATTTTTACATATATTTGAATGATTTTACCGACACTCTACACATGGTAAAAGCCTGAATCCAACCCATAAATGAATTAAAGCAAAGCAAGCAGAGCCCATTGCCCCTATTAATACTTAGTGTTAACCTCTATAGCACCTGTAATTGCTGTGTGTTTGTGCCCGTTTGTATTGCAGTGCCTTTTGTGAGGTGGACCCTTGTCCACTGCGAAGTGGGTTGACCCCTGCAGAGCTCAAATCCTTTAGCTCACTGGCAGGATTCCACACAGCCCCCAGAGATGAGGGACAGTTTCTTAGGCAAGGAAGCATCAACAACAAACCCAACAGCTTCCACCTCCTTCTCATTTTTTCCATCCTCTCATATTATCATATTCTCTCACTCATACCGTATAGTCTACCCTCCCCTACCCAGAACTGTTGATTGATCAAGTCTCAATTATATATGGTAAACTTATTGATTAATACTTACTATGGAGGAATATTCATGTTAGGCATTTGAAATAATATTTTTATATAAGTAATGTATGTACCTGTACAATGAAGCGCTTGTACAGGTACATACAGTGTAAATATATCCTCTAAATTACACTATTATCCCACTGCCAGGAAATATAGAGTTGCCTGCATAATTATTCACCCGCCTGTAACCTTTCCACATTTATAACTGAAATAGAGTTAATAGAGTAGAGTATAGATTTAGAGTTATTGTTTGCCATTTAATTAGCAGCATACAGTATGCCTAATATTTAATAAGTGTAAAAAAAAAATAAGGCACAAGTTTTCTGCTCATTCATCCCCTGGGTCTGTAACCACCTTTAGCTGCACTTAAAGCGGGTCTTCTTGGATGTGTTTTTTTCTGAATGTTTTTATGAAGATATGAATCTGAATGCAATTTTTCGTTAAGCATTGCAAAATGTGGAAATCATCAAGAGAGTGAATATTTATGCGAGCAGCTGTACCTATCACATACTCGTACCTACAGTACTGTGCAAAAGTCTTGACCACCCTCGTTTCTGCGTATTAAATTGATTTAAATTATATGATGTACTTTAAATAAATAAATAAAAGAAATGGAGCAAATGAATTATTGTAACAGGCTGCAAAGTGCCTTAAGATAAGGTTTTAAAATTGGTTGTTTATGTAACCATCTCAGCAGCAACCTCATTTCCCCTCTCATGTGTTTCAGCATTCAGCATCACCAGTATACTAATCACTGGCCTGATCATCTGTCATCTGCACCTGTTTCTTACTGGTTACATTGTTGTTGTTGTTTTTTGTTGTTTTTTTTTATGATTCAAATGATTCAAATGTCACTGTGTGGCTTAACTGATAAAAACTAGTCTGGAAAACTATTCTTCAAGAGTACATTAAAATCCAAGAAAATGTGACTCTTTGGAATCAAAATATGAAGCAATGACTGCTCAAGGCATTTGTACAGTACTTGTATTGTGAGAGAAGTTTGTCGTATTTTACATTTGACAGTTAAAATGATGCCCAACATATTGTACCAGATCTAACAAAGATTATAATATCTGATGCTTTTCTGCCTCTAAATAAATGTTTATTAACAAGTTTTTAATCCTAATGTAATCTTGTGAAAATACTTTTGAACAAAAACAGTTCTTGGTAACTGGTAGACACTATGCAGAGGCTAAACATTTCTGCCCCTCCCCTGTGTCCTGCACACGTTCTTCGTCCTGATCGTCTCGTGTGTCAGGGAGGTGGACGCTGATGGTGCAGTGTCACCCTGCCTCTCTCATCTCTGAGTCAGTTCCACTCTATAGTCCAGTCGAAAAGCACTATACATACAGCACTGTATCAGTCCTTCTCAGAACGGGTGTGTGCAACTCCAGTCCAGCACAATTTGGTGATTTTCCTACCTGAACAGAGCCACACTCACCCTGTTAATGAACCAGTTAATTAAAGGTAAACTTCGGGCCTCTGGGCCTCCTGGACTGGAGCTGTGCACACCTGATAGATTTATTAGTTTCCTCACTTGCACACATGGGCTTTCCATGCTACAAGATTGTCTAACACAAAGTGGGACTGGATCGTGTTTTTCATTCACTTCCTGTATCACTTCCTGCTTAATATGCTTAGGACACGTCTGTGCTCAATAAGAATGCTCACTACCCATGATGCTACTGACCCTTTCCTGAGCTTTGTGTCTCCATAGAGCCACTGAGCCTGGTGCTGCGTGTCAAGTAGCTTTAGCCTTAGTATAGGTAAACTTGTACGGGTACAAGTTTAGTTATTGAAATATATTCTTTGCAGAAATTGAGTAAACGAGTTATTATACTTTCTGCTTGAAGAACATATTCCAATAACACCTGTCTATGCGTGTAAAGCCTCTGCCTTCTATTGCTCATATAACCTGTCTGGTGTTTGTAGCAGCATTAACACTACACTGACCCACTAACTCTCATTCTAACCAAACATTAACTAAGGCTATGTGCTGTAGCTCATGAATCATACAAAACTCTGACGTCACTCCCAAACGCTGTTTTAATTTCCTATATGCAATAAATTATATCAAACTTATGATTTAATTATTTAAAGTAAAACTTAACTGAATATCCTTTTGAAAGTCTGTTTCCTCTTTTCATATGTACTTTTTATGACTCGTTGACGAAATTCAATTGATATAAATGCAGTGTGTATTTTTTTCTTATTTATCGATGCGGTTTGATCAGTAGAGGATGTCTTTATACACTGAATCAATCTACACCTGTTTTAATTTATAGTACGTAGCAAATTCAGAATTAATCTTCATAATACATGCGCTACCAAGCATGACATTGTTACTTAATGATCCAAAAGACATACAGCTTCTCATACAGATGTGTGATAATGCTATAAAAACAAAAAATGTCCAGCTGTTTGAGTAAGTATGAAATATTGATCAATCCAATCTTTTAATATAGTAACAGATATTTTATTATGTAGAGATCAAATGCTGACCAAAATTAAAGTTATGAGCTTCTTCCTTGAGCCTTACTTCAACCCTAACCTCTTTTTTTTTCTTTCTTTTTTTTTTTTTAAACACCTTTACAGTTTAAACAAAGCGTTAGGTCTCAGTATCCTAAAATTACCAAATTTTATTGAACTGTATCAATTCAAGGTCTTGCAATGAAAATGTTCTACAGAAAGTCAAGCAGTTGTTGATGGAGTGGACTCAGACTTTTGGTCTGTCTGTGTCTTATAGTGTACAGTATGCTTGTCTGTCTGTTCTCGGCTATGCACCGTAAAACATTGCTGCCTCTCTGTCTGTCTCGCCCTCTGTTTCTCCTACAGCATAACCACTAAGTTAGAGCGTGCACTGGAGAAGGTGGCCCCGCTCTTGAGGGAGATCTTTGTGGACTTCGCACCCTTCCTGTCCAGGACCCTGCTCGGTAGTCATGGGCAGGAGTTGCTGATTGAAGGTACAGGTGCTGTATAGTGCTTCCTTTTTCCTTTCTAGCTGGCGTCTCTGTGGAGTCCCTCATTGTCTGCTGTCTGTGTGTGTACGTCTGCTACTTCATACACACACAACTCCATGGACCCAAGTATGAGGTCAGGAGAGTTGCAGATACAGGCTGGTGCTCTGTATCCGAAGCAAAGAGAGAGATAGCGCTAAAAGAAAGAGCTTTAACAATACAGTCCAAAAGCACAAGTAATTAGAGAAGAGGATTAGGAAGCGAATGTATGCTCATAACAAATATATTGTATTGGGAAAGGCTCTTTTTTTAATCAGCTCTAGATATGATTTGATAAAAGAGAATGTATAAATCCCGCTTCTTGTCTTGCCACTGTCCATCGTCTTGGTCTCTGTGTCCTCACACCTCCATCTACAGCTGACCATTCTTTTCACTTTTTCTACTCTCTTTTTCTGTCTTTTCTTTTGCCCTTCTCATCGCAGATTAAAGTGTGTTTGCTCTCATTCTGTCTCGAATGCCTCGTCCTGACTGTTTGTCTTATATCGTTGTTTTTATATTATATGTTGTTGGAAAAATGTCACAATTTAAGACTAGATCAATATAAGTAACGAACAGCACCCAACTTTGTGTCCTAAGACAGTATCGTAAATAATGTATAAAGTGACAGTGAGCTACTGTAGTTTCTGATATCGAGACACTTTGTTGGGTGTTGGCTTCTACCATGGCCACTTCCCCAAAATAGAGGTTTACTTGACAATTTTAGAACAGAATGATATGAGAGTAGCATACTCATTTTATTTACAGTAGCTAACTTAAGGTACCATTGTTTTATCGCTGTCGCATACAGTAGCCACAGGATCATCACATGGTGACCCATTGAGTTTTAATTGAGCCAACACATCCCCCAACACATTTTGCAATCACTTTAGTTACTGACTGGCTACATAACTGAAATGCATATAGCCAATATTCTGCCAAGCGTTAATGTGTGTCTGAATGCAGTTGCATCACTATTGTAGAACTTAGCTATAAGTCTACAAGCATGAATGCTAAGCTTTGTGTTTAGGAAAAACAGCAAGGACCAAGAATTTAATTTTGAAAAATGGGTTATGACAATTAAAAAAAAAAAAAAAAACCTTTCTGCAAATTCAAGTTGTTAAGCTCCAGGTGATCCCGGTAGCAGCAAGGAAATCCAAAAGAAGTCCAGTCGGAGTTGAGTTATGAATGGGTTGTGAGTGGATTGAGAGAAAAGCATTGGGAGAAGATGTGGAAGCATGGTTGGAAGTGGCGTTGTGCCGGAGTAGAGGGGTATATACGGTGGAGCCAGGAGTGGAGTAGAGGGGAATAGCCTGATCGGGGCTGTGAGAGAATAGCCTGTTGTTTGCTGGAGCATTAAGGAGATTGTTAGGTTGGAAGGAGTTGGCTGCAGAAGCAAAGCATTACTATATGGATAGTGGATTGGGTGACCAAGGACGTGCACAAGTTGCTAACTTATGTGGCAAGTGTGCGACCTTTGAACCTGGGTGGTGGTGGATGATTGTGAGTGAATGGCAAGGGTGATTGGGGTCATTGAGACTTGAGAAAACTGTGTGCTGATCATATCTATGTGGGAGCAGGGGCATATTAGAGTCCCTTTGACTGATTATCTCTATTCAGTGATGGAACATTTCTACCCTAAAGAAATAGAGAAGGTCAGTCAGAGTATGAAGATAATGAAGGTCATTTTTATAGGCGTCCCATTATGAGAAACTAAAATAAACCTGAAAACTCCCCCGATTAGTATTTTCATGGCCATGGTATACGGTAAAGAGCATTAAGCCATAATTAATGGAAAAGGATTTGTCCACTGTACATAGATTCTGTGATTTAGCCTGTGGGAATATAATTGTTAGCCGTTTGGTTATTTCTCTTCCGATTTTGTTTCTTTCCACTGCAGGTTTGGTGTGTATGAAGTCCAGCACATCAGTAGTGGAACTGGTGATGTTACTGTGTTCACAGGTAAGAGTGCAAAAACAGCATTCCCATGATTCCACTTTGATATCCAGCTAAAAATAGAGCTTGTGAAATGTAGATATTTAATTCAATTCAGTTTTATTTGAATAGCATGTTTAACAATGGTCATTGTCTCAAAGCAACGTTACAGAATCACAGGAAAATTATGAAAATGTATATGAATCAAAATGATCAGATATGATCTGTTCTTCACCCACTATTATGGAGAAAGGCAGTTGAAGGTTTGTTGAATAATTAAGTAATATTTCACTTGCAGTGATATTCAGTGCAACAGCATGACCTTGAGTGTGATATTGCTTTTGTGTAACAGCTCCACTAGTTATTTTGCTCAGTCAACACATGACCTTTTGCAAGGTAGACAAAGTACACATCCTGCACATGAGTAAAAGTAGAGATTCCATAGAGAAAATATGACTTAAGTACAATTTCTCCATTTAGTAGCCTTTTTCATAGGAAAACAAACGTTTCTCTCTCTCTCTTTTTCCCTCCACCTTCCCGAATGTGAACGTGCTGTAAGGAAATGCATGTCTTTGTTTACCTCCCACCTCTTGTGGTCAGTCCTAAGAACCTTACAGTACTTACAGATTATATTTCAACTTATTCCACTTTCGAATATCACCTAACTTCCACGTTCTGGTTTTGAATTCTGGATTCAGCCGTGTGTTAGAATCTAGGTAGCTTTGTAGCTCATGTTAGACATGAGAAAAAGAACATGGATGGGATGTATAGGCAATTCAGAATGAATTCTCGGAGCAGTTACTAAGGAGAAGAAGTGTTGTTTAGAGGCCAGTGTCATCAGATGTGTTTACTAACTGAAAGTGCTTCCATAACTTGTTTTGAATCTGGGGATCAAGTGTCTTGTCTCTCTGGAAGCTTTAAATGAATCACTCAGAGTGAATCAGTGGCATGGCTCAAGCACTGGGTGTGGGCAATGCATCATTTCGAAATGTGTGGGAAAAGAAAGGAACCATTGATCTGCTAATGACCAGATATCAAACAGGTCAATCAAAGAAAGCAGAAGCAGTTGATGATCAACACAGTGAGAGCTGTAAGGAAAATCCCAAAAACAACAGTGCGTAACATCACCAATAACCTTCACTGTACAGGGTGGAGGTATCACAGTAAACCTGTTTGTAGAAGACTGTGAGAACAGCAATATATAAAGGCCATAGTACAGGACGCAACCCACTCATCAAGAACAATCAATAAGCCATGTTGATTGTTCTGCAGAGAAATACAGGCAAGTGCCATAAAAGATCTACAGTAGTACCAAGATTAATCTCTACCAAAGTACTGGATATGCCAAAATATGAAGAATGGAAGGAGCTGCTCATGATGTAAAACATGCAGTACAAGCTCTGTGGTTCAGCACAGTGGAGTTAGAGTCATGTCTTGGACTTGCATGGCTGCTTTTGGAACAGGATCTCTGATCTTTATTGATGATGTAATTTCTGATAGTAGCAGCAGAACCACTGTAGCAGTCTACAGGAACATTCTGTGTGCTAGTTTACAGAGACATACAGTACGTCCAGCTTAACTCAGAGCTTAATCATGCAGTAAGACAATGTGAACCAGAACACACTGCCACTGCAACAGAGGACTTTATCAGAGGAAAAACAAGGGAGATTTTACACTGACATTTCAATCAGCAGCCTTTAGCCAAAGTAAGCCTGATTTTCATTCCTGAAGAGGCAACGGAAAGGATAAACCCTCCAAAACTAACAATAACTGAAGGAAGCTGCAGCACAAACATGGAAAAGCATCACCAGGGAAGAACGCTGCATTTTTGTGATGTGCCTGGGCCACCAACTCGATTGACCAGTTATTCCAACCAAATGATATGCAACCAAATACGTTCATATAATTAAAGACTATATTCGTATAGAGTATAAAACACAAAATGTTCTAAGTGGTAATACATCTAGGTGAAAATTTTGGGAAAGGAAATCTTGGAAAATGTTTCATCCACATCTTACATGAAGATTTTATAGAGTTAATAGGAATGTTATAAAAGTTATAACAGATTCTCGACGTGACGCATGTTCCCACTTAAAAGCCCTGATTTCCACAAATACTGTACAGCTGGATGTTTCCACATTCACACAAATTACCACAATCTCTCCCAGTGCCCTCTGTAGCTGTTTTTAACTCGCTCAGGTATTATTTGTTCACCTTATTAATTGGTATGTAGTTACAGAATGTAACAGAATGTTACAGAATGTGGAATGTAAACCTTTTTGTTAATGCTAAAAATACATTTGGATTTTCATAAACAACGTAGATTCTTTTCCTACCTTGAACTGATTCTCCACATTTCACTCCTCAGTCAGTTCCTTAACTGTAAGGCATGTTCTGTATAAGCTCTTTACCGCAAATAGTTCTTAAATAGCTCTTTATAATAATAAAAAAGAACATAGGAAGTGAAATTTGGATAGCTATGGACAAATCATACACTTGAAATAAATCCCAGCTCTCCACTTCCCTGTTGGTTCTTGACTCTTGATTCAGCACTAGGATCTATGATTCGTCCCTTCCTTGCATCCTCTCCCCTCCTCCCTTCCTTTCCCGTCATCCTTAATACCCTCCCTTCCCCAGTATAGTGTTACACTGGTTCCACATTGGCCCTCCATTAGATTCTCTGGGGACGAAACCGAACCCGAAGTATTGATCGGCAGGAAGGGATGGTAACTAGAGCCTCTCATGTGGTGTTCTAGAACCATCAGCATCCTGGGCTAAAAGCCTCCTGCCCTTTCCTGACTTTTCTCTCCATCTACTGCAAAGCTGGCAAGCAGCCACTCATAGAAATTGTCGATATTTCTGCTGTTTTATTGTGCATTACTGAGGCCTTAGTCCAATTGTGCTGCATGTGCAATACACTTCAAACCTTTTTCCCCTTAGTACATGGTCCATTGTTCTAGCTGTTTGGTGTTCAAGAGGTGTGAATATGGAAATATTTAAATATCATTAAACTATCATTTTTGTGTCTCAGGAGTGGCAGAACTCCATTCAGAAGAATGCAGGACTCGCCTTTATTGAGCTTATTAATGAGGGCAGGTAAGAACACATGGACAGTGAAGATTTGTCATCAATACACATTGTAAAATTTTATGATCCTTAAATGTAAATCTGAACCCCATGCTTGTGTTATTCCTTGCTGTCTAACAGCCGTGTGTTTGTTTCAGGCTCTTGTGCCATGCCATGAAGGACCACATTGTGCGTGTGGCCAATGAGGCAGAGTTTATCCTCAACAGACAGAGAGCTGAGGATGTTCACAAACATGCAGAGTTTGAGGTTAGCTTATGTTTGTGACTCTGTGTGTGTGTGTACTGTACATGCTTAATGTGAGTAAATCTTTCAGTCATGTTCTGCTGTTGTGCCCAGATGTGGATAAGTTCTAACCGCGCTCTTCTTTGTCCTGCCTCCTTCCTCAGTCCAACTGTGCGCAGTATGCAGCAGACCGGAGAGAGGAAGAGAAAATGTGCGATCACCTGATCAGTGCAGCCAAGCACAGAGATCACGTGACTGCCAACCAGCTGAAGCAGAAGATCCTCAATATCCTGACTAATAAACATGGAGCATGGGGAACCATGGCACAGAGGTATAAAAGGAAAACCACTTACATGTTGTATAAGGGAAGGTCTGGAGAGCAGTCCTCTGCTTAGGCAGTTTCATACCATCTAACTGAGGAGGTTTTCTACAAATTAGCAGAAGACAGTTCATTATTCACACTGACATGGTGCCGGTCTGGGACGTCAGTCAGTTACTTACAGCCTTGTGCTCTCTGATAGGATAAATACAAGATTTACACACATCATAGTTTTAGCTTTTGTAGATTTACATATTGTGGTAAAATATCTTTGTCTGTTACAGTATGTGGCCAAACCCCATTTAAACAAATTAAACCAATGGAGATGAAGAACGTTCTGATGACATCAGACATCCACAACTACAGCCCTAGTCCTGAAAAATGTACAGAATTGGTCATTAGATTTATTCCGACCGAAGAGAAACTATCAGGCCAAGTGTTTACATGGCTAAGATTTACCTGTCGAACAAATTCCCCCACCTTCTCATTCTGATCAGACTTGTGACTAAGGTGGTTGAAGGATGCATTTTATTCTGATTGGGTTATTATTCTGATTATTAGTGCATTATTACGGTCCATATAAATGGATCTATAGATTGTAAAACCTCACTAAATTCCACTTTTTAAACTTCACACACCTCCGTCTGTTCCTCCAGCCATTTGCTTGATTATTGGCGCTTGGACTACTGGGAAGATGACCTGCGCAGGAGGAGAAGATTTGTTCGCAACGCATTCGGCTCCACACACTCGGACGTGTCACTCAAATCACTTGAGGATTACGGTAAGTGCCTTTTATTTTACTTTTTTATTTAATTTTTTTAATAATGTGTTATAAATGACATGTGCCACTACTCTGAATTGTTTAATCTCTTACAGCTCACCCAAAATAAACATTAATTAATAAATGCAAACAATATACTGCTGTATACTACTGCTCTCAACAATGAGGTAGGCGAGATATACAGTATAAATGGCACACACAGATGTCATAATATCTGGGGGTTTTTTTTGTGTCTCTGCAGCTCCTGAGGAAGAGGAGATCGTGAAGTCGAAGAAGACGTTCAGGAGCCAGTCTGTGGTCAGTCAGAATCCTGAGATGGAGCTGATGCTGGAAGGAGACGACGACGCGGTCAGTCTGCTGCAGGAGAAGGAGATCGACAATCTGGCAGGTACAGTATTGCTCACACTCAGGGGGAAAAGGGAACCAGATTCAAGTCCTTCATGGTTTTTGTATCCCTCTTATGTTTTGTGTTAATGCGAATAAATGTACTTTATTTCTAGTGCCTTTTCATCCTCGAGTATTTACCTCCAGAGGCAAGTTTCCTGTTCAAACACATGGGTAGCCTAACTAATATGAGCCGCGTTCGAACTGTGTTTTTGGATGGAAATCTAGAGTTCCTGCTGGCACAGCTGCAGACAAACAGATGCTGATAAAACTTTGTGCATTTAAAGCCTGATTTACTAAATGAACTAATTAAAATCATCCAGTAATCAACTCAATTGAACCACTGACTCTGTGTAACATATTCAGCTCAACTAAGCTTCATTCGATCAAATTAATGAACGTCTGGATGTTTAATGTTCAGTATCATTAACACTTTAGAAAATCAAATATTTTTGTACAATTTTAACCTAATCCATGCTGAATATTATGTGGAACAAATGTAATAACTGACCTGGTCTCTCTAAGGTCCTGTAGTCCTGAGCACTCCGGCCCAGCTGGTCGCTCCGGTGGTGGTTGCCAGGGGGACGCTCTCCATCACAACTACTGAGATTTACTTTGAGGTGGATGAAGAAGATCCTGCTTTTAAGAAGACTGATGAAAAGGTGCGTGTTCCTCCTCCAAAAGCTGAGTTTGTGAATGAGCTGATAGAGGTGTGTAGCCAAAACTGTATATCGTCTCCATCGCTCTTATACTGCTTCTAATGTGCTGGTGCGTGTGTGTTTGTGTTTGTTCAGGTTCTGGCGTATTCTGAGGGGCTGCATGGGAAATGGATGTTCAGTGAGATCAGAGCTGTGTTTGCCAGGCGTTACCTGTTGCAGAACACTGGCCTGGAAGTCTTCATGGCCAACAGAAGTGAGAGCAGTGTCATCTTTTGTTAGACAGTATTTTTACATTGTCAGTACTCTCCTGCAACCTGGACAATTTGAAAATAAATAGACTTTGTCCCATAGCTCAGAAACATAATAGTGTTTTATCGCTTCAGATTTTCTTGATCTACCAGGAGAATTCCACTGATGATGATGATCTATTTTGTAATAGACACATGACTAAATAACTAAACTTAATTAAACACTAAATTTAACATTTAAATAAGTTAATCATCATCCAGAGACAAGTTCATATTGTTCACCGTAATGACCCATTCGAAGGTGTTGTGTGATTGAGGAAAAAAAAACAGAAAGTGTTTTTATATGAATTCTGCACATTTTCGAGTATGTTCAATTGCGTATTAAAGTCTTGTCTATGCAATTACATGAAACTGTGTAACAAAAATTCTCAAAAACAGTTTAACTCTGTAAGAGTGTATCTTTCCTAGCAGTGTTATGATCTCAGGTTGAATGGTCTAAAATGCCCCCCCCCCCCCTTTTTTTTTTTTGCCTTAGTATGAACTGTGTTTTTACGCTGATCCAAAAAATGATCAGTCAGTGCTTTGCAGAGAAGAGACTCTGCAGCAGCTGTACACAACATGTTTGTCTCATGTTCTCCTTCCCACAGCATCGGTTATGTTCAACTTCCCGGATCAGGCAACTGTCAAAAAGGTTGTATACAGTTTACCCCGAGTAGGAGTCGGCACCAGCTACGGCCTGCCACAAGCAAGGTAGAACATTCTCAGATATTCCTAATCTCATATATCTCATATATCCTGTGGGTACTAATGTGAGACAGGAGGTGAGCTGGTGCAGAATAGATACCTTAATGTTCTGGTCTTTTAGTGGGCTTTGCTTCTGAGCAGTGTGTCCTAAACTAGCCAATTTTATGATCTCATTTGCAGGCGAATTTCCCTGGCCACCCCTCGACAGCTCTTCAAGTCCTCCAACATGACTCAGCGCTGGCAGAGGCGAGAAATCTCTAACTTTGAGTACCTCATGTTTCTCAACACCATTGCAGGTGAGACTGGATACATTAAGTGGGATGGATTAGAAGTCGGAAAAATTTCTATTAAGGCGGCTCATAAATTACAATAATATTGTTGTCTGAACCATTTATGTATGCGTCTGTAGAGACATTCAGGTTTTGAATATCATTGTACATGCTGAGGTCTGCCATCTGTGCATTCAGGAAGAACATATAATGACCTTAACCAATACCCGGTCTTCCCCTGGGTCCTCACCAACTACGAGTCTGAGGAGCTGGACCTCACTCTCCCTGGAAACTTCAGAGACTTGTCGAAGGTAACACTCCTGATTCCTGAAATGTTTTTTTATTTACATTTTCCAAAAATCAGCAAATGGATCAAAAAAAGTTCAGCACTGCTCAGCAGCTTGACTGGAATGGACCGTTACAGAAAGATATACTGTATGGAAAATAATGAACTTCATGTTATATAATACTCCGTCTTGTGCTGATTTCTTTCTCTAAGCCAATTGGGGCACTGAATCCAAAGCGTGCAGCTTTTTACGCTGAGCGCTACGAGACATGGGAGGAGGATGGAACACCACCACATCACTACACATCCCTCTACTCCACCGCTGCTTCTACTCTGCTCTGGCTCCACAGAATAGTGAGCACGTTCACTTTACACTACAGTACATACTGTACTAATACACTGCTGATCCGCTCGAGATTCTTACAAAGTACACTACTGTTCAAAAGTTTGGGGTCACTTTCTAACTCCATGATGGTTCCTGATGTTTATTTCTTTCTACATTGTAAAGGAATGC
>JAOTQY010000008.1:9031320-9041698 GCA_026413445.1 Dolichallabes microphthalmus
TAAAGGAGAATAAACAGTTGATAAGGATTTTGTGTGCTCTCGTTTTTATTGTTTTTACACCCGATTGAACCAAATATCTTTGCGGCCCAGTGGACAGCGCAGCGCGACTATCTTCATAGCGCAGAGATGATCTGGTTTATTCGCGCAGCCCGGTGGATCGCGCAGCGCAGAACAACTTGAGCAGCGCTGCTCGAATCACAAACCTGCGCGACCCACTGTGTTTTATTTAAAAACAATTAATTTTAAAAGTCAGGACTATTTAATATTGTTTCCGCCTTGCCATGCCTGGTCTGTACGTGCGCATCCCAGCGGGGTAAAATGTATTTTGATGGTCGGCGCGGTCTATTTCCATCAGCAGGTTTGTGATTCGAGCAGAGCTGCGCGATCCACCGGGTCTGGATATTTGTTCTGCCCACGCCGGCTCAATCAGGTGCCACGGTTTCGTCCCACTTTAGATTTGTTTGGCTTCTCATAGAAGTGAATGTGTATTGTGTGGTTACGCAACGTGCAACGTCACGTCATCTCAACTGCGATTAAGACAACAGACCAAAATCTCCATCGGTTGACAAATTTCTACCGGTTAACCGTGTATACCGGTATACCGCCCAACCCTAATATATATATATTTCTGACCTTGGCATGAATGTGCTTCACTTTCGGGGAGATCTGCAACTGTCTTTCAATGCTTTTCTCTTCTCACTGTTGAATGTTGAACTCCAAATTAGAAATGGTTTATAATTTTTTCCAGATTAATGAGCAGCAACAGTTGTTCCCCAAGTCCATTGATTGTTTTTTCCTCGCATTGTGTTAACACACACCTGAATGCTGCAGATCCCCAAACTGCCAAAACTTCTGCTTTTATAGAGATCTGCACACCTGCTAATGATCTGTTTATTAAGGGCTGATGATCAGCAGCACCTGGCTGTAACTTACCCTTTTAAATCCAGTGGAAACTGTAAAGGGGGTTTTGCTGTAGTATTGCCTGCATATATATATATATATAATTTATCTTATTTATTTTTCTTCATTCTTGTTAAATAAATAATTGCTCGGTGAAAACAGTAATATGTTGTTTCTCTAAGATTGTATTTGCATAATACCGAGACCCGCTGCAGTTTTAATGATAGTTATGTTTTAACACAAAAACGCACATAATTAAACGAGGGTGTGCAAACTTTTACGCATGACTGTATATCCTACAAAGGAGACAGTAACACATGGTGAAGTGCAAAAAGGTTTTGCATATTAAACAGCTCTGTCAGGATCTGAATGTGTGGTTTGTCGCGCACGCTGTAGGTGATTATCCCGCACCCCGGGCCGTTCTCACGGGTCATGATCACGAGGTGGTGTGTGTTTCTGTATGTGCTGAGCTGGGATTGGTCATCAGTGGAGCCAAAGGTCAGTACAAACACCACCTCCTTTCACTGGAATACATTAAACGCATTAGTAAATACAGTTTATACTAACATTTTTATTAGTGAAAAAAATGCACAACACTCCTGAGCGGTAACGGCACCGCACACTGCACTGTCAGGTTCACTTATCTCATCTTTAGTACCACAGATGGGAATTAATATGTCATAACTCCTTCTATTAAATGATGTTTTGATGTAGGAAGTAGGGGTTTATAGGCACTCATGCATGTGTATGGAATTATTAATCATACAGTGTGTTGATAAAGCTATTTAACATGATGTAACATGACATGATATAATCATTTACTCCTAATGAAACTAGATGCCTAGCATACATTACCTTGACATTACCTTGACAATATTTCTTGGAAGGTTTTAAGTTGTTTATTAATGTTTATTTTTATGTTTGTTTGTTTTTAATGTTATGATGAGCTAACCTTATTCTTATTCATGAAAAAAAAAGTGTATCCTTGAGGCCATGTGTGTGACTCTCACCCTCAAAGACGCACTGTTCTTCTAAGGGATGTTGCGTTTTATGTATGTGACTGACTGTATGTGTGTGTGTTTGTGTGTGGTCAGAGGGTCCGTGCTTGGTACACACCATCACAGGGGACCTGCTGCGGGCTCTGGAGGGTCCAGAGAACTGTCAGCAGCCGCGGCTCATCTCCGTCTCCAGCGAGGGTCACTGCATCATATACTATGAGAGAGGCCGCTTCTGCAACTTTAGCATCAATGGGAAGCTACTCGCTCAGATGGAGCTCAACGACTCCACCAGGGTGAGACCTTCGCATCGTAAAACACACCCATGCCTTTAATAGTTAGACAGCCCGCAGTACTGATGACTCTGTGTCTGTTGTCAGGCTGTTCTGCTGAGCAGCGATGGACAGAATCTGGTGACTGGAGGAGACAACGGCGTGGTGGAGGTGTGGCAGGCCTGCGACTTTAAGCAGCTCTACATCTACCCAGGCTGTGACGCAGGCATCCGGGCCATGGATCTCTCTCATGATCAGAGGTGAACACACTCTTAATCTGTATAGTGATGCAACATGGGAATGTGCAGATTGATAAGAAACCACAGTGTATTCATAGTGACCTTCTACTCAAAATAAATACATACTCTATAATAATGACTATCCATCACTCAGCCATACAGTACCACTAACTCCACCTCCAAGTGAAGTGGCTGATAATTAACAGTTACTGTAATGTATATACTTGTAAACTGGAGACAGTTTCAAAGTTGTTGACCAACACCCAGTAGGGGTGGGGGGGTGGGGTAAAGACACTAACATAGCATCAATGTTAAAGGAACACTTTGGCCAAACAGAAAATGTAGTACTTGTTGCTTACTTATGTAATAGATCATAAGAGTTATCGGTCATTTTCAGTCCAGTGCAGGGTATGAGCTGTGACCAATAACTTACTGGACTACGGTTCCGATGGTCCCAGGTTCAAAAGTTGTCCTAGTTGGGCCTTGAGCAAAGGCCCTTAACCCTCAACTGCTCACATGTCCTGTATAACGAGATAGAAATGTCGCTCTGGATAAGGGCGTCTACCAAATTAATAATGAATAATGAATGAGACACGAGCATAAACATGAGATTTTCAGTAAGTGCCGGAAAACTTTAGGTTCTCCAAATATCCACAGCCATGAGAGTAAGTGGTGCTCAAGAGTGTCATTCTCATGAAGATGAATTGAGTGTCATTAAACAGTTTATTTATTAATGTTTTATATTCTGATCCCTGTATTTACAGAACTTTAATTACTGGCATGGCATCGGGCAGCATCGTGGCGTTCAACATTGATTTCAACCGCTGGCATTATGAGCATCAGAACAGATACTGAGAGAGTACACGTGCACACACACACAGATTCACATGTACACCCACACACACACACACACACACACACATGAGCGTGAGGAACGAGTGATGGCTGCTGCCCAACCTCAGCTGGAAAAACTCCAACTGAGCTGCTCGAGGTTTCTGGAAACACCGACGCGTCTCTGTTCTGAAATAGACCAGAGTGTCCGACTTTGTGAAAAGTTACAAACATAAGACTTTGTTGTCGTAAGCTAGAATCTTTAGGATTGTTTTTCACACCCAACATATAATAGGTCACGTAAAGTCCTCTTGTTTGCAGACTGTGAATTTGATCAGAAGCCAAAACTGCTGTGGACTCAAGGAAGTGTCTCGACCTCAGAGGCGTCCTCCGAGACAAACCACCAAATAATAAACGCAAAGAATGCTTTTACTCTCATTTTAGTGGCTGGGCTAGAATAAAAGGGGCTGACACACACACACACACACACACACACACACACACACACACACACACACACACACACAGAGACCAGAATCTTGGTGAATATAAAACAGGTCTTTGCTTTAGGGGCGGAGCTTACGTCCGCCTGATTACCCCATATGAACAGTTCCACCACCTTTAAAATCCTTACTGACTTGCTGTATGTAAATTATTGTGTATTATTAATAAAATCTTGGCGCTTTTGATGAGACGATGTTGGCCTGAGATGAGAGCAGCCAGCTGCACCCTGGAGGTAATGTTCTATCATAAAACAAGCCTCGTTTTCCTCTTTGTATATTTGGTAATTGTTTTGTCATATATGTACATAACTTGACAGCGTGGGCAGACAGGCATGTAAGAGGAGAAAAGAATAAAAATAAAAAAAATTTAAAACCCACTAAGTTAAAAATAAAATGTAACCCTCTCACTCTCACACATTTTCTGATTATTTATGATTTTAAAAGAAATGTTGAAGATTTTGTATTGGCACTTTGCACCAATAAGATTAATTTATTAGCGGACTGGTTTTATTTTTGGTTAGAAATCACCCGTTGTATGATTTGTGCATCGATGTTCGTTGTATTTGTTCAATATTAAAGACACGTGTAATGATTCTGTTGTACCACCGCAGTAAGCAATATCATAACTTCGTAGCTAGGAGAGAATTAGAAATCATAAAGCTTTTGAAGAGGAAAGCTTGGTTTATATGAGTATTAAAAGATGTAAACACTTCAATATGCAGCAGTTTCATTTTTCTTTCCCCTCTCAGCCTCTTAAGAGTAAGGAGAATATTTTTGGATCTACGGTGTTATACTGAATTCTAATATAACCTTGTTTCCTCACAAAGGTGTAAATAATGACAACAAAAAAAACCTAAACTAAAAGAAAAGAACAATAAATTATGCAAAGAGTTGGTGGGTTTTGCCTTGTTATTGGCCGAATATGACCAAGACAGATGTGCAGGAGTTAATGAGCACAGCTGTCTGGAATTAGGTGACTGGTTAGTAATGTACATTTAATTTTATTTGTACTTTTTTTTTGTTGTTGTTCTTTTATTTTTTCCATTGTGGCTTGATTATTGCATATGTTTATAATTTATTGGTTTGTTTATTGTTTGTAGAGAGGAAAGGTACGGTTATTGGTAACAAAAAAGTGAACGTAAGAGATGCTAATCTATAACTTATGAACTTGAGCCCCATCTGCTTATTCATTTGCGGTTTGCAGCACCGCGAATAAGGCAGAAACTGATCGGAGGCATCTCTTCAACTGTTCCGAACTCATTCATGCCAATATAAAAAGATCAATAACTGTAAAATACAATTGTTTTTCTTTTTGTTGTATTTACAATAAAACCAACCAAACCATGCCTGTCAGGTGTCCATTTTTGTGATACAGACATCAGTGATGCACAACAAACACTACTTTTTAACTTCTACTGTAGTATGTGACAAACTTCTACAGTGTATTCTGCAGAACACTGCATGTGTATCTAAACCTTTACTATCCCAGTGACGTACGAGACTGATGAGCTTTTATTTGTCTCGAGGTCAGTAAAGTAACATTACATTGCAGGTGTACAGCTTCAAAATAAAATCAACAAGTGTGAAGAATATTTTAGTGGTAAACTTAGTTACAGATCAACAGTGTAGCTCTATAAGATGGTATTCTGATGAAAGTGGTGAAGCTCTTACTAACCGCAGGCAGCTGCATTGACACTTGGTGACTGACAGTAATAGCATGTGATTCACATCATTTTCATCCGTCAGATTATTCAGTCCTTGTTTCCTGCGGAGGGGGTTGAGTCATCTTAGTAGAGACCATGCCGATCAGCATAGAAATGTTTCAGTATAAAGTAATCGGTCAAAGAACTTGTAAGTGACTACCTGAAGGGGCAGTGGACCCAAACCTTCCAGGAAGGATTTTTGTGAGTCCAAAAAAAAAAAATCACATCCTGGATTAACCTAATCAGGAAACTTAGGATACGGTGCCAGTTCATTGCAGGACACACACACACACACACACTCTACAGGCAAGAGCACCAATTAGACTAACCTGCATGTCTTTTGGACTGTGGGAGGAAACCAAAGTACCTGGGGAACACTCACCAATCTTAGGGGAGACGGGAGTCAAACCCAGACCCTGAAGGTGCTCGGCGACAGTGCTAAGCTCTAAGCCATCATGTTGCCAGGATTATTACTGCAGTGATTAGTACAGTACATCTCAGCTGTAAACTCGTGAACTGATGAAGTGAGTAGCCTCTTATTTCTCAACCATTTCAGCCAATATAATGACCAATGACGCTGGTCATGGCATGACTCTGGTTCAGAAGGATCAAATTATTGGCCTGCAAAAAAACAAAACAACTAAGGAGATTACTGAAACTACAAATGTTGGTTTAATTAAGAACTGTAAAACAAACCTGGAAGGATTGTGGTCAGAAAAACATCCTGAATGAGCGTGATTGGATATCACTTAGAAGCTTGGTGAGAGCAAATTGTTAAAAAAAAAATTAAATTATAATAATAAAGTAGAAATTTAAGAGCTGTGGAAAATATAACTATTTGTATACTGCCTGGCCCAAAATAACAGTGCTGCAACAAGCATAGAAAACATGACTATGGCTGGAATTGGGTTAAGAAACCAGGATGCTTATTGATGATCCTGTCCGTCTCACAGGTAGAGAATGTGGTTGATTGGAGAATACTTACTCTTGGGACTCTTGGTGAAGTTACATTAACATTGCTGTGATTTCCAAATTGTACAAACAGTGAAAGTAAGCATTTGCACACACACACACACACACACACACACACAATGCGATCAGAACTCTTAGAATTGTGAGTAAACAGCTATGTGGCCATAAGAAAAGCACTTAATGGATGGTGAAGATAATAAAACAAGGCTTTATTTTGATCGTGAGCATAAAGATTTTATAGCAATTGAAAAAGGGTGTTGATGGGTGCATCAGGGTAGGGCACATGGCCTCTGTACAAGCCTCTGAGGACATCTGGGGTTGCTTCAGTTGGTCAGGTCTAGGCTCAACAACATGGCAATAAGTGAAGTTACTGTAGCTGAGCCCCTAAATTTACAGAATGATTAGGTTTCCACACCTAATGATGATAATAATAATAATAATGATGATAAAATAATGATCTAATGATGTTTTCTTCCCTGATGCCACAGGCATATTTTAGAACTGTTAAAGTGTGTTTCTGGAATCATTCTCACACATGAACTGGGCTCCATATTCCTGCCATAAGCAAAATTAAAGGCAGTCTGGTGATAGATTGTGTAGATGGACAGAAAATGAGACAGCTCAAAAAAATAAAGGAAGCAAAGTCAGACTTTTTCAGAATTATTTCATGTCTTTATTGTTTTTTGGTGTGATTAATAATACTGTTTCTCATTCTGAGTAATGAACAGAAGCAGTTAGGGTCCTTAAAGCCATGGCACTGTCGCTGGTGCAAATGCAGGTTAGGTGCATTTTTGTTGATTTGATAGATTGCTGATTATTTCTCTTCACTTTTTCATCACCTCCTAACCGAATGCTCAGTTTTAATCAGTCGAAAACAAAAGAAGGAGTGATATATAGTGTAATATATGGATATTGGAATAATGAGAACTGATCTCCATGCACTGATGTTACTGAGATCTTCACGAGCTCTATTCCCATTTTAGCAGTAATATTTCTAATCAAATCTGCCATTTGAAACATCTTAAGAATTTCAGTACACACTGAAATTGGACAGTCCTTAGACATTCAGCCGTCTTTGCATTGATTCCTGTTATAGATTTCCCACTGGAGATCAGTGACACACTGAATATTCCTCATCCAAGGAAACTTACAGACATCTTTCCCACAAGCTTGCTGCTTTTGTGCTTATGCCTGATACAGTTATGTACAGTGAAATAATGACGTATGGAAATTGCTATACTTGCTAGTTAAGTTAAAGAAATATAGTGTCAATATCAAAATAATTGAAATTATATTATTTACACCGATACAAAAAAACGACCCCCATCTCACGTGCAAGCCTGCTCTTTGTGCTGGATAGCACCTTCAGCTGCAGTTTCAGAGAGAAGGAGAGCAAAGTGCTGAAATCATGAGAAGGTGTTATTGTGACGGGGAAGAGAGAGTTTTTCACACAAAACGCGGGTGCTTATTTTCCAGAGTGCAAAGATCAGGTGGATAAAATCAAGTGTGCCTGTGGCTCTGCAGCTTCATATAATTGCTGGTTTAAAATGACCAATTAAAACTGCTAATTAGCTGGCTTCTTTTAACAAAAATAAATACATCGCTGTATTTAAAATGAATAAGGTGATTCAATTCGAAGAATTCATTGCCAGTCCTGACAATCCGCATTCCTGATTCCTAGCTGGGCAACAAAGTCCACACTTCACATAATGGCTCAGATGATCTCCACACTGACGCGTACTGAATCCTCATAAACCCTTCTTTTCTCCTTCTGCACTCGCCACCTTCACTCGGACCCTAGAAGGGGGAGCTGGGGGGGAGCAGACGGTCTCGCTGGAGCAGCCAGAAAAGTCTTCAGACTCAGGCGTGGATGTGGCCGAGGTGGCTGTGGTGGGATGGACGGGGGGGGGGCATTCGGAAAGCACGACAGAGGGGCCGAGAGTGGAGAGGGGAGGCTACAGAACGGCTGGGTGGTGCGAGGCTCTGTGCTTACATTCTGGTGGCATCCTCGTCTGAGAATCTGCCTCTCCTTATCAACAGCGGTGGCCTGGAGGAGGGACAGACGAGGCATTTTAGAGACCATCAGTCAGAAAACATCAGTACTTATAAACAATGGATGCAAGGGTTTCAGTCCTAAATCTTTACCTTATCCAGTACATTCCTGGGTGCTGATAGAAGTCCAAAGACCCAGATCTCTGGATGCCAAAGTCATGATTGAGCTATGCAAAGAGACAACAATACATCTCAACACAAAGCTCTCGCACGTATCATGGTAAGAGAAAAAATATATTCATGCCATTGAAGACAATATACATAACACACACAAATGACAAAGTGCTAACCCTAACCCTAACCCTTCTACAGTGCAAAACACGGTGTTACAAGGATTTGATGCTGGATGTTAAATTAATATTTCTTTACAGAAGGCGGCTTCAACACATAAAGGATTACAAAAGATGTCCTGAAGTCTCCATCCATACGACAACTGATCACTAATTAGCGAAATGGTTTAAGCCATTTTCAGTTTATTCGGTTTTAGCTTTGATTTTGGCTCACCATGTGGGGGCCAGTTCACGTGTGAAAATGATTCCTCATGCTCCCAGAACCACTCTTTATCAAGTTGAGTTCCATAATATGGCTCTGCCATCAGGGAGGTTAAAATGCATAGATGTGATACCCTGGTCATTCAGTACAATCAGGTCATCAGCTGACCTTAATTTATTGCCACATAATGTTGCTGAACCTAGACCTGACCAACTGAAGTACCCCAGATCATAACACTGTCTTTTGTACAGTGGCCACTATGCATGATGGGTGCATCGTTTATTTTCCTTCCTTTCATCCCCTGATGCGACCATCACTCTGGAACAGGGTCGATCTGATCTCATCAGACCATGTGACCTTTTACCATTGCTCCAAAAAATCCCTTTTTTTCTTACTGAAGCTGAGGGTTCAGAATCAGCACTATTCCTCCAAGTTTTAGGAACATGTTGGAGGTTACTCAACCCAATTCCAGTCATTTGAAGGCTTTCTTTACTTAATGCAGGCCAACATTTTGAAATGTTTCCTTAAATCATTCTCATGGCTTGTTTGAGAAGCCGTCACAAGGTTGTCCTATACAGTAAGTGCAGTTACAAACACCAGTTCATCATGAATGGGAGTGACGTCTCCTAATGTGACTCCTAATAAAGATACTGTAAAGGATGATTTGTAAACAAAGTAACATTTTAATAAGACGTGTTCATTTCTCATGTATGGAGACTTTGGCACACCTTGTATACAGGTTGAGTAATTACCATTACATGGCGCATCCACCATCAACCCTTTTAACCATCAATCGTCTTACTATGAACCTTTTGAATTTGAATTACAGCAGGATTTAGTGTCCGAACTGCTGTTATAGAAACGTAATTAATGAACATTCTTCTGAGAATCAAGAACAGTGCTGACATAATGTGATATAAGTATATTCTGTAATTATTTCTATATTCCTAGTCATGAAGCTGATGAGAAAGCCGGGCCTCACCGCGATAACGTTCATTTCTGACGTGGAGTCGCTGGGTTTGGGGCTTGTGTTAAAGTGCTTCTTGATCTTTCCTGCCACTGAGAGCTGGTGCTCGTTCTCTGATAAACCATCATTCTGTGGACACAATGTGCAATCTTAATTTACGGAAACAAACTTTTTCCAAGATAATTTCTGAGTGCAGTGAGTTATAAAAGAAATTGTGTTTTGAAAGTTGAGGATTTTTCTCATTTGTCACACAAGTTATAAGAACACTTCTGCTCTAATGTATGCTATTCATACAGCTGGATTTTTGATCCATGCAGCCTTCTGTCTGTTAAGGTAACTATATTCATTCATTCATTCATCTTCTATACCGCTTAATCGCGGGGTACCTGGAGCCTATCCCAGGAGACTTCGGGCACTAGGCGGGGTACACCCTGGACAGGGTGCCAATCCAT
>JAOTQY010000008.1:9042710-9052879 GCA_026413445.1 Dolichallabes microphthalmus
GCCTGGCCGGGGAATCGAACCCAGACCCTGGCGGTGCAAGGCGACAGTGCTAACCACTACACCACCGTGCCGCCTGGTAACTATATTAAGGGTATATATTAATTAGCTATTAATATAAAGGTAATAGTTGTATTTCTGTACAGAGTAGTATCATGAGGTACTTACAGTAACCCAGGGGTGTTCCAGCACCTGTAGAGCTGTGTATCTCTGATCCACTTCCACCTGCAGCATGGATATAATCAGCTCCTGTACACACACACACACACACACACAGAGAAAGGTGATCAGTGCTCGAAAATATTTCTCAAGTTTTTTACATTTCCAAGAATTTCTTAAAACAATAAGAGCAATATTAAATGGAGCACATCATAGTCACAGTTGATTCTTACAGCATTGCACATTCTGTTTACACCAAGTTTCTAGAAATAAAAGCCGATGGAAGGGATTAGTGAATGTTTTACATCACGCACCTTGGCTGAGTCTGACACATTGTCCCAGTATGGGAGAGGGAATTCTATCTGACCCAGCAGAATCTGGTCAAACAGTGCCTCCTGGTCATCTGCGCTTCTATAGAGAGAAAGAAAGAAATAGCAGAAGATCGCAGTTAAAAAAGAATGAAGCGTTGATGTGCAGTACATCCAGTGGGCATAAGGGGGCTGTGCCGCTCTTACACTCTTACATAACTCATGTCTATTACACTTCCTACACCGACTAGCACACATCACACGTCTGTGAAACGGAGGGCACATAAACAGCATGCAGAATAATTCACATAACATGAGATGCATCACATCCAGCACATGCACTCAGGTTGGATAGAATAGACACACAACTCTGTACATATTCTCTCTCCATATTTTAATCAGGTTGTGAAAAGTGTGATGAAATGAAGCCTTGTGCAAGTCAACGTTAATGATCCTAATGTTATAAGTGATTAAACTCTCAGTCCTGAGAGTAATATATAAAATAATAACATCATGAGTGATTCCTAAATAAAACAACATGCAGTAAACTCACCCTCGGAACGGTGGGAAGCCACACAGTAGGATGTACGTGATAACTCCAGCTGCCCAAATATCTACCTTAAGGCCATAGCTACAATAAGAGAAGAAGAAGTAGAGATCTTAGTTCAAAAGTAGATAATAATGTTGTACGGTACACCATATGGTCCAAACTATATGGAACACCTGACCGTCACACCCGTATCTGGTTCTTCCCGAAACGGTTGCCAGAAAGTTGGAAGCACATAATGGTACAGAAGGTCTTTCTATGCTGTAGCATTACAATTTCCCTTCATTAGAACCGAGGAACTTGAACTTGACAAAAAAAAGCAAAAGTCCATGAACAGATGTTCTGTCAAGGTTGGAGTGGAAGTACTTGAGTGACCCGCAAAAAGCCCTGAACACATCCCCACCTTTGGGATTGTAAATGAACAAATTCCCTGACCCGTGCTGCAAAATTTAGGGGAAAGTCTTTAGTCTTTAGGACGGTATTATAAGTGAGTCAGGTGTCTGTAAACGTTTGTCCATATAGTGTATACACATATTAATAAGACCTTGTATTTATTCATTACTTGGTTCAAAATAAAATATCAAAACAAAATACCGTTGTTGTTTTTTTCAATAGAATATACAAAAGATTTGTATTTAAATGTGCAATAAATCAAATAACATCAATAACATCAAAAGCCCAGTGAGTTGGCCATCTAACAGACCATTTCAGAAATTTAAGGGGTTTTTTATTTGTCATGTTGTAAATGTAGCTCATCTCCAGAAGGGTTTATTAATATTTGTAAAACTAAAAGCCAAGCTCAGACACAAGAAGCGTTTTCAGTGCTCACCCGGTCTCTGCAATAATCTCCGGTGCTACATAAGTGGGAGTCCCGCAGACGGTGTAGAGTGGCCCATCCACTACAGTGGCCAAGCCGAAGTCTCCCAGCTTTAGAGACTTACTGCCGTCCTGGTGCTCATACACCTGAATGAGGACACAGTGTTCACGGTTAGACAAACCCACCATGTCTAATGAAACACTTCAAACGGCAGAGCCATCGGAGTGGGGATGCAAATGTTCTTATAAATTGTGAAAACGCTGCTGTCCTTAGAATCCCGACTCCTTTTAAGTTCATTTATTTAGTGCACCATGTGCTTTTGACTTATGCTGCCGCTAACACATCCCACTTTCTCTGTTCTGTTCAGTTACATAATGTCTAACAGATGTATTAGAAAGAGAATGGGAGCTCCATTTGGCATGAGGATGGAAGTTTTTAGTAATACATGCAATTAGCACCAACATGAGGTGAGTGCCATTGACTCACATCCCTTTTCACTTTGTGCTGATTAGATTTCACAGCCGCGGTAAAGATGTACCCACAATCACATATGCCATGGAAGTAGTGCTTGGTTTAGACATAATAGCAATAATTGATGATAATTCTGATATTTCTATTATAAAAGTCATGCTAATCATTGTGGTAGAAAATTTTAATTTAATATGCGCACATACATTTCTCTGTGAATAATGTTCCAACAGAATTGCATTTATTTATGCCCCCCCCCCTCTCTCTCTCTCTCTTAATCATCGGTGCTGAGGCCAGGGTACACACAGTCACACACTGATTCTGTTTCAGAGTGACATGTGTTTGGAGCGATTTAGTCTTTGCGCAGGGTGCAGTATGACTGTCAGTTTGTGACTCATGTCTCACTTCCTCCCCTGTGACAGTGAGATCACACACTCAGGCTCCAGGAGAAGGAGACAGGAAGGATGGCACTGACAGTCAGAGTCATCAACCTGCTTTTCTGCATATCTTTATTCTTCTCCTTCATTCCTTCCTTCCTCTATTTAACTATTAATTCAGTAACTGGATTACGTTCTCTCACCTCTACTTATCTTTCATTCTTCCTGAATAGCAGAGCTCACGGAATGCTGCTCACAGGCTCCGCCCATTATGCAGAATGTTGTTTAATCATGATTACAGAGGACTTACACTGAGGCTGAGATTGAATCTTAAGGATTACCTGTCGAATGAATCATTAATTGAATGCTGTAATAAATGCACACCTGAGAGTATAATCCCACGGGAAGTAAGATTCTGATGATGCTCTTACCAAAAGGTTCTCTGGTTTGATGTCTCTATGGACGATGTTAAGGCTGTGTAGATATTTAATGGCATTGGCCAGGTTGTACAGCATGCCGCTGGCATCCCTCTCCGTGTACCTGGTTGCAGAGGTAATCGCATCAAAGAGGTCGCCCCCCTGTGGACAACCAAGACACAACAAAACAGTAAATACCTGAAAAGGTTCAGACCGACAGGAAACTCACTAGTTCTCACTCATTCTCTATTCCACATAGAGGACATGGAGTCTACCTCAGGGGGCACAAGATGGCATACACCCTGGATTGCAGGGCACCATCACTCATACACTACGGGCAGTTTGGAAATAGAATAATCTGCATGTCTTTGGACTGTGGGCGGATTTCAGAATACCCAGAGGAAACCCAGAAAGCGCGGGAAGAACCTGCAAATTCCACGACTGTGGAGGTGCGAGGCCACTGTGCTAACCACTACGCCACCATCCACCTGTAACAACTAATCAGAATTCAAAAGCCTATTAAGTCCAGAAGGTTGTTATTTCATTGATTTGTACTTCATATCAGCTTGCTGTTGATAAATAAAATGAGGAGAAAGTTTACAGTGGCCTGGTTTGCTCTAAGGCTAAGTGGAACAGCAGCTTTATATAGAGCTGCACTGGACTGAGCCAGCTGTAGTGTATTTCCCTGTATTGCTACCTTTTCAATGTGTACAGTATATGTTTAGAAAGACGTTGAAGAAGAAATAACACATCAGCATTTTACCTAACTAACCTGATTACTATAAACATGCACGATCACATCTGACGCTGTTCCTTGTGAACTGATCCTTTACTTTCCCCAACTACGACTACCAGATAATGTGCACACCTTGACAAGCTCCATGACAAGGTAGAGCTCGCCGTATGTGTCCATCTCCTCAATCAGCAGCACGATGTTGGGATGTTTAACTCTCCGCAGAATTGCCACCTCATTCTGGATCATTTGCTCCTGGGAGAGGGGGCAGAGGGAAAAGCAAGCCAGTATTAAAGCTCGATCTGCAGAGGAAGAGATCTTTAAACGTCGAAGACAGCATCAAAACAGCCAGACATCCAGGGGAGAAAATGTTGTTTTGATTTACAGCTTGTTAATATCATACAATACCAGTTAGACACAGATTCTAATGACTGTACATGCTCTTTCACAGTTTTTTACAGTTTCTACGTTGTAAAATAAAAAGCTGAAGGCATCCAAAATATACAAACATCTCCTACAGTTGATATGAAGACGTGTCTGTAACTTATGCTCTGTAAAGCCTTGAGAACGGCTCTGATCTGAGGTGCTGGTTGTTAATTGGTGATTTTTGAGGCTGGTAAATGAACGTCTCCTCTGCAGCAGGGGTAAGTTTTGGTCTTTGGTGCTGGATGGGTTTTGCAAATGCACTTTACAATCCTGTTCTTGCAAGAACTATTCCAGAACAGCTGTCATTCATTAACTTAAATTAACAACTGACTGACTGTTGTACTTAATTATCTAATGCCATATGTAATATTCCATAGATTTTGAAATCTCCAGTACTGTTCACTAAAGTAGAAAATAAATCACTAAACAAAAACAAAAAAACATTGAATTAGAAGATGTGTCTAAACTTTTGACTGGTATTCTAGGATTTTATAGGATGTTTATAATTAATAAATAAATACACTTATTTATTGCTATTATTATTAGTATTATGTGATTCTAGTGTTCTACTTACTTTTCCTCTGCATTTGCCTTTATTGATGATCTTTAGAGCGAAGGCCCGGCCAGTAGAGCGCTCTACACACTCATGCACTACTGCAAAGTTGCCGTCACCAATCATTCGGCCTACTGTGTAGCGATCAGAGATGAAGGTGGGGACTGCAGGAGCTGTGCTCTCCTCCACAGGCTCAGCTAATGAGAAGATAAGCATTCATGAGTCTTCATGCGTCTGCTATTCTTCTTACATAGAGAAGAGGCATCGCGTCGAAATCAAAAGCACCCTCCATAGCAGATGGCTGATTTCAATACATATCAAAGGCATGCAAATTCTGATGTTTTGCACCACTGAAAGAATTGCGTTCATGCTGAGAAAAGAAAACTTAATAAAAGGTCTTTTTTCTATGTTTTGTTTTTTTTTTTTTTACAAGAGATTTCAACAGAATTTGGCATTGTTAAGGAATTCAGTGCTTCTGTTTTTGATTTCAGTACATTCCGTTTCAGTGAATGATTTCTGCATGCATTAATTTGTGAACAGTGATCTGTAAAAATGATGCAGGATGTCGAGACTCGTACCATCACTGACCGCACCATCACCATCATCCAGGCTGCAGACCTTGGCGGAGTGCAGCGATGTGGAGGAGCCATTGTCTTCGGAGCCCTGAGAGAAGCAGAGCAGTCGCTATCACATACATGCTCTTTAATAAAACTGGTGTTGGAAAATGAAAATTTTTTATGAGAGATGATGCTGTATATGTGGAAGGGTTTTTTTGGCTAAAGGTGCTTGCAGGCAGAAGTATCGTCTCAAAATCTTTACAGTGACCGTGCTTCTCTTAATGTTGTCTGGTTTTCTTTACACTGTGCCACCATAGCTGTTCTCACCTTTAAATCTAAGCCTCAGCACTGGGCTGAGGCAAAACCCTTGGGTGGCTCGGTGGCTGGTTGTCATGACAGCAGTGGGTGAGCTAGAGAGAGACGGAGAGCAAAGAGTGGATGCAAACTGTTTTTTGTTTTTTTTTCCTCAGCTCAAAGTTCTGGGATCCTCTGGGGTCAGTGCTGAGAATGATTAAAAATGTACCATGCTGGACTAAGGTGACTGCTGGCAGAAGCACAAGACTGTGATTGGACAATATGTGTGGAGGGCAGCCACCAGGCTGGACCCTGAGAGATATGTGAAGTGAGTGTCAGTGAGAAAGAGAGAGAGAAGGTGGAAGTGAAAATGAAGTGCAAACCCGAAGAGAGAGTCTATCAAGTCTAATCATTGCCTAGGATCTGTTTGTTACTGTTGATTTGGGTGTTGCTTAATTAAAGTAGGACAAATATGGTCTCAAGTCAATTTACAATGTAACAGAAAGCATGTGCATGCATATGTGTGTGTGTGTGTGTGTGTGTGTGTGTGTGCGCGTGTGTGTGAGAGAGAGAGAGAACTGCTTTTATTATTGCGTTCTGTACCAATTCATTGAGATCGCAGGCCATAGTAACGGTAATACAACTCTGTTGCCATGGAAACTGCAGGTCTGTGAGAGTGAACAACAGTAATAGTAACAATCTGTGTGTGAGACAGAGTGCATGCCCATACAAAACAATTTCCTGTTTCCTGTCGCTCGGTTCGCCAAATATGATTATTTCCTGTGCCTATGTAGACAGTTATGAAAGAAACCATTGATCCTGTTTCAAGATATATTTCCTTTACTTCTATTTTGCAATAATCTGTACTAGGAGGGTATGCCTCAGCACAATTACAGCCACAATCTCACTTAAACATGTCCATGATGTTACCATAAGAACAATTTACAAATTTTTATTTATTTTAGATATGACAAATTCTGTGATTTATCCTTAAAACAATCACAAAACTCGTAGCTTCAATAACACTGCACTGAGTCACTTCCCTGGGGAAAAGCACACGGAGTACTTACTGCAACACCAGACTAGACCAACTCGCACACCTAAAACACTCGGTATATAATTACACAACATACAACACCATGTGTGCATTTCAGTTCACTTATTTAGCACGTTCTCACACTCACACAATAACATCAAATTATACTGTAATATTTATTTTAAAACACACACACACACAGTACACTCACACAAACACAATAAATAATCAGATTGGATCTTACTCTAGAAAGGATGACAGATGTGATAAAACACAATCCAAACATTAAATAAATGAAAACATTGGATAAATGAACTAACAGAATAAAAACACACCAAAACAATGCATCAAATGAAATGAGGAACAAACGTAGCCATCACATTTAACTCCGCTGTGTGAGATAGTGAGGAGAAAGGATTTTTTTAAAAACTTAAAATCTTGCACAAAATGTACTTTCATGAATACACAGATGACAAATGCATATATACTGCAAAACACAAAAAACTGTTTAATAATACATTTAAAAAAGACAATTTTCAAAAACAATGACCATCAAATGAATGACAAGGAAATGTGCGAACGTACACACAAATGAAAAGAGCATGCAACTCAACAGACAAGGTGCTTTACAAAGCCAGGCTATAATTTGACTGACAGAATGAGGAAAACAAATGAAGGGTTATGGATGGAATAAAAAAATTAATAAAAATAAATAAATAAATAAAAATGCATAATTAAACCTGAGCATACAAAAAGTGAAATATGACCTGCTTGTTAAAAATCTGAACTGCAAATAAAAGTGATCTACTCTTTCTCTCTCCGTCTCTCTCTTTTGTTATGTTTCTGGCAGAACATTGCTACATCTGGGACGGCTGCCAAACTGAGACATATCCTGAATTTCTAAACACATTGTGCATATATTCGGGTCCGTGCATTGATTAATGCTTCAAATTAAAGGAATGTGCAGCTCAGCCAAGAAAAGAGCCAAAGAGCATTGGAGAGAAATATGAGAAAAGGAAAATAAAATCCCTAAGGACTACAACAATTAAACACACACTCCTATCATACAGAGCAGTTAACACACTTATGTAATTCTGAAAAGTAGGTCACACTATATTCTATAATACTCCATCTTTAAAAGCACTGAAGTGAAAAGTCGTTTCTAGAATGTTCCAAAAACTAGAACAAGCAGCAGATTCTTTGAGGGGGGAAAAAACGATGTGAATTGGAAGATATTTATTCATTATTATTTTTCTTTTTATGTTATGTTATGTTATTTCTTCATTTCTCTGTAACACTCCATCCTACATTACTTGCCCTAGTGCCCTCTACTCTTCTTCACATATCTGTTCTTCCATTCATCTGATGTTGCTATGGCAACAGCTTACACTTCATCCCTCTCTCCACCCGTTCAAATTATTTTCCATATTCCTTTAATTATTACTCTTTTTTCAGTGCTGGGTTAGAGCAAATAAAACTGATGTGTAACTCAGGAGGAAGTGTGGAGAATCGGTACATTATGTACAGTGTGACAAAAGAAATGCCGGGGCCATTTGCAGAGAGCCACATGTTGCTCAGGAAAGATGCAGAGACTCAACAAAAAAAGGCGAGTTTGAAATCTAAGCATAAATGCCAGAGATGACACAACTTTTAAAGATCTTCTTGCCATTTTGAGCTAGCTCAATTCTGCATCAAATAAGCAAACAGGAACATTCAGTGCTGGAGTGCCTCAACGTTGCCTTCATGCAGGCAGACTTTTCGTCTTCCCAAGCCCATTCATAAAACGTGAGCTTTTTATCAGTGTGTGACCTACTTATAGTCAGATGGCTGCAAAGCCATCAGAATTCTGCCTTGCTAGGAGCTGATGATCAGACTGCTCTGCTCGAAATTGTCCTTCGGAGAGGCGGCAAGCCACAAGAAGTGCAAAGCAATACTCCTCAGATGAAAGCGCACTGAAATCATCCTGCATCGAGTGCTCTTCCAGTGATCACTGACTGATGCAGATATGTGCGCTGCATATGAAACAGGGTGGGGTGAACTGTGAGAGCATGGAGTGTCATTTGTCTATCTCACATATTACACTGGCTCAAGTTGTAGGACAAGCTGATTTAAGTTTTTTTTAGCAGCCATATATTATTTTAGATAATTATACAGGCAACTCGAGGAAAGATTGAGCTCCAGACACTGTGGAACCAGTAATCGCCACTTTCAAGTCTATAGTGCAAGTCATCAGGGATGTCTTTTATTCATCCTTTAATCTAACAGACAACTCTATTTTGTTTACATCACCACATTGGAATCACTTATAGAAAACCTATAGTCACAATTAGGGGAAATTATTAGAGATACTGATAATAAAGAACTGTGTGTGTGTGTGTGTGTGTGTGTGTGTGTGAGAGAGAGATGAACGAGTTAATTACATAATTATATGGTTAGCAATGAGTCTTGATTGAGCATGGACTACTACAGCCTCCTCATTAACTGATGTGGTTACACACATCATTAGCCATTTTACACACAGACCAGAGAAATGAGTGTAGCCAGTAAAAACCCCTAACTTCCACTGAGTTGCATGCCCGAGATTCAAGTTGTACAATCTAATACCACTAGTAGACAGTGTGTCTACTTCCTTATGACAAAACTACTAAAAGGCAGAGGTTGGTCCCCATGAACAAATCCGCTGGACTTTCACATATGGCTCTGATGGCTTAGTGGGTGTGAACGTATGTGACACCATTCAGGAGATTCCCCATTGGTATCCCACTGCTATTTCCCCTCTGAGTGAGTGTGCGGAGTTAGGTAGCACGCTTGGTGCCTGTCTTGTCTTTCTCCTGAGAACATATAAGGAGTGTGTTACCAAGAGCTGGAATAGGGAAGGAATTAGTCTAAATGAATTAATAATCTAATAATAAGTAAACCTAAAGGAATTGGAGATCAGATGTAAAAATGAATATATATATATAATCCAGATATAACTGAAGATGGGTTTTATGATGATTTGCAAGTGAAGTGTGTGTGAGTATGGGATGATGTACAGTATGTACCTTCTTGAGGTTCCCTGGACTGGCTGGAGTAGGACTGGGTGACTTTGTACAGTTCAGAGTAGACAGCTGGCTTGCTGGAATCCCGTTTACTAGGAGCAAAGAAAAACCACAGTTAGTTTTATTGACCTGCAAGGAAGATTTGAAAGTAAGACTTGAAAATTGATCAGGTCTTGCTGTCCCTGGGAGACACGGTGTCACTTATTCAGAGTATAACAACCATGATCACTGAATAGAAGTATCACTTCCATCCATCGTTAGAATCATGAAGATTATTCGTGTCATATTAGAAATTCAGTGGTAAAGAACAAGCACTATATCAGGCAATATATCTAATATACAGTGGCTTGCAAAAATATTCGACCCCCTTGAACTTTTCCACATTTTGTCACATTACAGCCACAAACATGAATCAATTTTATTGGAATTCCACGTGAAAG
>JAOTQY010000008.1:9084854-9095106 GCA_026413445.1 Dolichallabes microphthalmus
CTGTGCTCAAAAATATGTCCACCTAACTTGGAATTTTAAATTGAGCTAACAATTTGCAAGTTGGATTTTTTACAGTGTTGAGATGACGCTTGCTTTGTTACGTGGTTTATTATCTCGTTGGATATAGTCATTAAAATGTAAGTACTGTAAATAATGGTCAGCATTAATACTCATATAAGATGTGGGCCTAAAACTGCCAAGCAATGATTCTCACACCAATACACTTCACCAGCCAGCCTGTACTGTTGACCCAAATTGTGTTGGGTCCACAGATTTATGCTGTTGGCACCAAATTCTGACCCTGTACCTCAGGAAGAAATCAAGTTTCATGATATGCTATAGTTTCTCAAATAAGCTCAAACCAGTCTAACCATTCTTTGTTGAACTGAACAAGCCATTTCCATAGGCAGGATTGTCACTCAATTTTGTTTCTTTTCTCTCTTTTTTTTATTATTATTAAACTATTCTGAGTACACTATAGAGATTATTGTGCATAAAAGTCCAGGAGATCAGCCATTATAGAAATATTCAATCCAGCCTAACTGGCACTGAGACAAAATCATTGAGGTTTTACGGTATTTATGGACATTACCTCATGCTGATGCCCAGTATTTGCAGGATTTTATGCACTGCACTACTACAATATGTTTCACTGATTAGATAATTGTATGAATAAGTAGCTATAAAGTTGTTATAATAATATAGTTCTTGGTCGTTAGCCATGGCCATGTCCTCTTGTTCCCTCAAAATCATATGTGATACTATCATAAATCAGTGATAGTTTGGGGTAATAACAGGATAATGACAAGACATACAGTCTCACAAGCCTGAACCACAAAAGTGTTAACTGGTCTTCTTCCTGGCTTTAAATTCCAGTTTTTCTGTGCATCAACATTGCTTGTTTGCTCACCACAGTTGTGAGAATGGTTATGTGAGTCTTCCTATCAACTGGAACCAGTATGGCCATCCTTCTCTGACCATTCTTATCTAAACAATCAGATTTCAGGGGACATCCTCTTCCATTTAAAGCATACATTGTGGAGTGGATAAAAAGTCCAGGATCCGATTATCGAAACAATGCCATGGCTAATGTGTGTCTTAATCTAAGCAAAAGGCGGTCCAACATAACATTAGAGTGTGTGACTTTTTTGGGGGGCTGGGTAGTTCAACGAGACAATTTTATAGATGTTCACAGAGAGCAGTAAACAATAAGTGAAAAAGACACCAAAGATAGATCCCATCTGTGCATAAACTAATTGGTGTTTGATGAAATTCAGCCAGATGGTATGAGCTCCCTTCCACATTTACCTGTCTGGGAAGATATGCCTGCTGAGAGTGAGGGAGAGGAAACAGACAATAAGAGACTGTGACAGACAGTCAGAAAAAGACAGAGACTATGCGAGTGTGAAAATGAGTCAGTGTATGTGAGTGTGTGTGTATTCACAGATGTGTGAAGGTAGAGAGGGGTGGGTGGAATTTAAAGGAGCACAAATTTGGAGCTATTTCTGTCTGTTTGGAGCGAATTGCTGGCGGATTTGGAGGTTGTGTGGGCACAAGCACAAGTTTCCATTCATGGCTTCTACTAGAGAGGGACCTGGAGGTTAATGGGAGGCATTTTATGCTTTGTTTCTCCCACTTGGTTTTGATTTTCATATATTTTCATTCATATCCAGTAGCCACTTGATTCTCATGAGGGCTGCATTGGATCCAGAATAGACAAAACTGGGCATGAACGGTTGATGGGATGCCAGTCCATTACAGGGAACCATGCATAAATGCATTCACACCTAGGGGTAATTCACCATGGCCAATCCACCTCCTAACATGTTTTGTGGAGATAGGAAGAAAGGAGAAATGCCGAAGGAAACCCAGCCAAACACATAAAGAACATTACGCCACACACTCAGTAACCTGACCCCAGGATCAAGAGGTGGAGCTTTTGGGCAGTAAATCTACCCGCTGTGTTGCCGTGCTTCCTGCTGTTAATACTATTATGTCAATTAAATTAGGTGTGTTAAATGCATGCTGTACTGTGCAATTCTTTAACCCTCTAGAAATCAGACTTCCCTGTTAGAGATACATATTTAGATACAGATTAAGAACAATACCCGTCCAAGATTAATTAAATAGCAGTTTATGTACCTTTTGTCTAGAATTATGTATCTGTATATTATTCATATACAATACGTGCATTATAGGACCTGAAAAGGTAAACAGCTGCAAATGTTTATGGTTAATACTGGTTAAATTGTTTGTTTGACAGAAATAGGAAGGCACCAATGATTCACTAATTAAATGCCTTCATATCCACTGATGCAATTAAGTATAATGTGGATATGGTCTTAATTATGATTAGGTAAGTAGATATAATAATTGCCTTGACACTTTAGATACAATTATTTGCACATTGTTAAAAAAAATGCTATCAGCTATCAGAGAGGCATGGTTTGTCAATTACAAAATGAAGGAGCTTGTCATACCTGCTTTCCTTCAACAGTGTAGATCCTCTTAACAACCCCAGAGTCAAGCTTGATGGCATCCGTGATATCAGTGAGAACATGTTCGAACGAATGAGCTGTCTTCTTGTTAAGCAGAATCCGAACAGCCTTGCGCGGCTTCACACCGCTGCGTATGATAGTGACCAGCTTAGGCCTGATGAAGTCCTTGCTCTCTTTAGACTCATAGGGCCCGAGTTTAGAGTTGGAGAGGGAGGTGAGGCATCTAGTGGATACAGATGCCTTCACATTCACAGACCAGTTGGGGTTGATATTCTTCATGTAATCAAGCTTCTTGAAAGGCTCAATGGAGCCACATACATAACTCTCTCCTGGAAACATAAATTATGGTACAATGTAGAGTAACAATCAGAGGGAATGACATTTAAATTATTTAACTGTCAAATGAGGCTTCAGAAAGGATCAGAGATAATTAGCAGTACTGTATGTCAAAACTCATTAAACCTATTTATTTGTTAATATACATAATTCTTGCAAAAGTTTCCCTCAGTTGTTCTTTGTGGTATGAATACTGTCTATTATACATATTTAGAATCTCCCATAAGTGCTTGGTTGGGCTAGGATCCAGTGAACTGATCTAAAAGGCATGTAATATGATTAACCAGGTTTTCTAGATTTTAGCAAAAGTTCAGGCCGACCAACATCTCAAAAACCAAACCAAAGACCTAGAATTAGCTGAAATAGGTCAAGCATTGGAAATGGGGATATATTTACACACACTGCTTGCTTAGTACATATTATTTGGGGGAGATTTATGGATGGAGTGAGAGAGGACATGAAGTTAGTTGGTGTGAAAGAAGAGGATGCAGAGGTTAGGGTTAGATGGAGGCAGATGATTCGCTGTGGCGACCCCTGAAAGGGAACAGTTGAAAGACAAAGGAAGGAATAAAGATGCACTGGTAAATCAGTCAGTGACCAGAATTGGCTGGCTTTCAGTTTGATTTGCCATGACTGATGATCGGCCTATCAGCCCTAGACATAAACAATCCTATTCTAAGCGCAGAAGTTTCGGAGTGGCGCACAAAAAATTTCCATTTTATGGTGTTACATTATCAAAAGTGTGCACATTAAAAGCCCCCTACCTGCTTTTTTCTCCAAACTCTGTGATTGAATTAGTCTCAAACCGACTCATTGCACACTCTTACTCCAGTCTCAAAACACTGCAAGTGCCGTGTTAGAAGCTGGATGCAAATTTTAAGACTTTGGAGGCATTTGAGGTGGTAAAATGTCATTGTTTCTTTATAATCCTACAAATGGAATGCTATGAACTATTGAATAATTGATTAAATGCCCAACTTCTTTTTTTAAGTGAGAAAACTAATGTTATAAGGAATGGGCAACATTTAATTAATCGTTTAACTTTCAAAGGATTAAATTAGTAACAAAATCCGTGAAAATATAATAATGAACAGGGACATTTATCAAACTGTCATAGGCGTATAGAGTCGTGAAGTCCTTTATGGGTTCATATAAAGTTGGTGTACCTAATTAACTGGCAACATAATGAACTTCATACAGTAGGTTGATGTTAATTGCGACTGTACTTATTTAATGATTAACTTCTGTACTTATATCCTGAACAGTAATGAGTGGATGGTGATGAGTGGACGCTGATGTACAGTAGGTGTCCGCCCTCCCCTCCTCACCTTCCAGCAGCTGATCGATGCTGGTGATCTTTCTCGAGCCGTCGATGACGTAGATGACGCGCACGCCCTGGGACAGGTGCACGTTGTCGGTGAGCGCGCGCGTGAGCTCGACCAGCAGCGCGTCCAGCGTGCGGAAACGCTCGGAGGAAACGGCGCACACCAGCCCGGGGAAGTAGCGGTCTCCGTTCCGGTAGAAGCGGACCTTTTTGGCTCGTTTCTCCGAGCTGAGCGCCTTGAGCGTACGCGTGCGGTACAGGCTGCAGTGCGCGCTGTGGGCGGGGCTTGGGACGCCGTTGGCTCGCGAGCCGCCCCGGTCCTTCCTCTCTACTTTATCTCGTGCGTCGAAGTGTTCATCCATGTCTTCTGGCGAGAGCTGAAAGCTGTAACGGAGACAGGAATGACTGAGACATCGACTCTCCTGCGCGTGTTTAACGGAAATCGATGTTACCCCTCGTTGGGGCGAAAAATAACTTTTTAACAACTCCTTAAGAGGCCACAGTAGGATCGGCTTTAGGCTTTAAACCTTATTAAACCCAATGAACAGTGTACTATAACTGGCATCATTAATATAACCATAAATTAGGCTACAAAAGTCAATGCAATATGTCTAAATGAACGTTATATGAATAATGTAATTAGCATCAGTAATATAACATTAAACTAGGCTACAAAAGTCAATGCGATATGTCTACATACATTAGACACCTGGTTAAATTGCACTCATTTACACCAAAATCCGTTATTGCACATAATGCGACTGATTCTTGCCTCGGTTTTGGCCAAACACTAAACCTTCAAAACACTTGGAGTATGAACTCTATCCGGAGATTAGATGCTATCACACCGGCCAGGTAAACCTATCAGCTCTTAAACTCATCCCCACAGTCTGAGTAACAGACACAGAGCAGCTCGTCCCACAGGCTAACACTATAGTGTTTTTATTCTAAATGACACAGCATGCTCACTTACCGAAATGCACGGCGCAGGAAACACGCAGATGTCCTCTGAACAGCCGAAATTCAGGTCGCAGATCCGAGTCGTGTCTATTGTCCTGTGAGTGTGTTGTCCTGTGTGCGAGGAGGCTCGGCTCGCTCACCAGCTGTCTCCCACTCTCTCCCTGTGTCTTTCCCTCCTCCGTGACGTGGGATTCGTCCCTCATTCAGATGCAGCACCTCACCGCACAGCGCCACCTCTCCTCCTCACCAAATGCCAGCTACAGCATAACATAACAGTTTACAATAAGTAGAGACAGCTAACATTAATGCTTCAACTTGAGTTAATCACAAAGAACAGTATTACGAATGAATTGTGGAGAATATTTACAACAGAAAAGTTTTTTTTTTTTTACAAATTATTTTTTTATTTTTAAAGAAAATTATTATCTTTATATAAATGCATTTTAACCTGTATAGCATATTCAACAATGGACATTGTCACGAAGAAGCTCTACAGAAATAATAAAAAAATTTTGTATTGTATATTTGTATTTGCATTATATACTTTTTATATAATACAGATGTTTTTTTTTAAGTATAAAGTTTTAGCTTTATAAGTTGTTCTTAATGAGCAGACCGGAGGTGACATTGCCAGGAAAAAACAGCCTGAAATGGCATGAGGAAGAAACCTGGAGAGAAATCACACTTAAAAGGGGACCCATACTTATTTGGCACAAACATAAACACATAGATTAATCCTTTCTGTGTTATAACATTGCAGGAAATTCATTTAAGTTAACACAAAGTCCACAATATTGATGAGGTTACCATCTATCACTGATGGAGACTTGGGTACAAAACTGCTCCTACAAAGCGATTGTAGTCGCCAAATGAAAACACTATGATGACCATTTTCATCAGCTGCATCAGCATTCAAACATCCCAGTTCAGCAAAAAAAAAAAAAAAATCCATATCTCAATGAACCCTGTAGATATACTTGCTTAACATTTATCAGTAAACTGGGAAAAAAAAACTCCTGTAATCTTCATTTAACAGAAGTCATATAAAATGCAATGACACTCTGTGAGATTTTCAAATGTTTGTTGAATATAAACATTATGAATATTCTGAAGTGCTGTAGCTGGGTTATGGTTTGGGAGAAGATGAGACAGGAGGCTGGGGACCCAGGCGCTGTAAGCAGGTGGACTGTGAAAGTTGATGAGACTGAGCTGAGAGGAACAGACAGATGTGCAGAGTGACTAGATGCAGGCTAAGAGCAGGTTCAAAACAGGCAGAGTCAGATTTACAGGAAGATCCAGAAACAGAATGAAAGCTGGAGAGATCAAACACAACATGAACAGACAATCTAGCAATGCATGAACTGTGGCTGTGAAATAAGTAGAGCGGAGAGACAGTGTCCTTAGAGACACATGGAATGGATTAAGAGTATTGGAAAGAAGGTGAGTAAACAATAAAATATTAATGTAAGTATATATTAAGTAATATTATGTACATGAAATTCAAATGAAAGACTGTAATAAATAATCACAGCCAGGGTTTTTACAGCTATACATGATGAAAGAAAGAAGACATTCAGAGTAAATATCTGATCAGAAAGCTTACTTCTAGCTGCATGTGTATCTAGTACCAGTACGTCTGTCTTGTCAGAATTAAGTAGTAGGAAGTCAATAAGCCTCCAGTGTCTAATATCCTTTTCACATTTCTTGACTTATGTCTATCAAAACTGTCATGTCTGCTAAAATATAAAGTTGGAAACTATTGCCATATTTATAAATGATATTAGTGGAGGTACAGTATATAGAGCAAAAAGCAGTGGGCTGAAACCAAATTTTATCTAACTTTTCTATAGAAGTCACCAGGTCATAAATCATCATAGCAATATTGTTTGCCTCAAATTTAATCCAATGCAATTACAAATACAGTATTATTTAACAGATCATATTGGGCCATCCTCAGCAGCAGTGACTTCATCATGATTTTATCATTATTAGGCATTATAATTCTATATTCTGAAGACCTCTAAGACTTATAATAACTTGTTTTAAAAGGAGCATAATACAGTATGTGAGCTTTAAGAAATGAGAAAGTACTTACTGCATAAGCTTATGTTAAACAAAATGTGAAACATATTAATCACTGCAGTAATTATCTAGATCTAAAGGCTGTTTTGCATGTGTGTTTTGATTTTGCAAAAATCCACATGGTGACTATTTTAACGAGGCATTGTACATGATGTGATATCACTTCACACTAAAATAGTACTTGTCATGTTACATACTGTAGAGTGCAGACAAATGCAATTTAGGTAAAAGCCATCTTTAATGAGGAGAAGACAATTAAGTAAAAAACTCTGCAAAAATGCAGTCTAAAAATACAGGTAAGAGTCTGAGTGATCAAGAAGCATCACATCAAAGACAAGACTAAGGCAAGGTCAGAAACAAGAGCAGGCTTAAAGTCAAACCAGGAATCCTAAACTAAATAGCTTGGCGAGCTCAGAAATGATGCAGCAGAGCAACATTTTTTATCTGATCAGGGAGGTGGAGCCAGTGTGACATCCAGTGTGACATCCAGTGTGACATTTAAAAAAAAATGCTGGGGGTGGCATAACATACTCAGAGGACAGCGCTATACACTTCTTTCACTTGCGTGAGCTCACGGACGCCCCAGATTGGCTGGGGAGCCATGATTAATGTTAGAGCATTAAGTACCTCTCATCCCTCCCCTCTGTGAGAGCTCAGACAGTCAGCTCTCTCTAGACCTCCGTTTGTGAGAGGTTATAGCATATCCCGGGAATCAAACTCGCAGTCTCCGGATAATGGGGCGAGCACTTTACCACTGCGCCCATCTGAGGCCCAGTGTAACATCCTTGAAGCTGGGTGGTGGCGTCATGCACAATGGCATTGAGGATAGGGCAAGGTACTAGGATGCCCTGTGGGCATTACATACTCAAAACCTGGTGGGGGCACCAGAATAATGCACTGGAAGCTAGCGTTTGGAGCACAAGTGACATCAGAGAGGCTGGGTTGTGGTACAAGTATAATGTTCTGTCAACTTTGCAAAAGTGCCATCTGGGGTGTGGAGCACACATGACCTGGTGTTGGTGTTAGCACAACGTTCCTAAAACCCACCAATTTTGCCTACACAACATCCTTTGAAGCTTGGTGGTGGTGCCAGCATGATAACCTTGAAACCCAGTGATAATATCAGCACAAATGTGCAAACAGGATGTCTTGGACATTAGGGTTGTCACAGAGTATGACCTAGGGCAGAAAAAAGCATATCTAGGGCATATTTCCAGCAGAACAGAACATATCTTGGGCAGAACAGGACAAATCTCCAACAGAATAGAGCTCATCTCAAAGAGATGTGGGAGGTCATCTCTTTGACCTCTGCAGGGTGCTGAGCTCTGGAGATCAACCAGGTTAACCTACTGTAACATTTAACCTAACTGCAATGTGCAAAAATTAATTTGCAGCCACTAAATAATCTACCTAATCAAAACTTATTCATATAGATTACCACAATAACACTGTAGCAAGTCTTATTAACAAAACAATTTATTTTACATCAGCTGATATACAGTAACTAGGAAATGCTTAGGTGAAGAAAAAAAATACTTTTTCATATAAACATTGCCCATGAGCAATTACTAACATTCTTGGAGAAAATGGCTTCTGGCATCAACATATTGGAGTACATTGAGGGTTGATGGAGTCTTTCTTTGCAAACACAAATATTATTTCCAAGTAAGGTATAACAGTGAATATCTGATGGTTCAAAGACGCTTTACTTTAAAATGTATAAGAACATTTTAGAGCAAATTATGTCTTCCAAAACTTCCATTAGTAATACAATTCCATCAGATCCAAACAGCATGTCAGAATGGTGACCCCACTGGAGAATTTGTCATTTTGAAATTATGTGTTGCTCTTCTTTTTGGTAACATTTGTTATTTTCATTCACATATTTGAGTTTGGCACAGGTTTCACACCAGATGCGTTTCCTGATTTTCTGATGATGGGTTTAATGCATTGGCTGGGAAACTAATCCATGCCCCACAAGTGGCAGGCAACTGAAACACCAATGACCAACCTCTGAAATTGGCTGTAGTGAGCTGAAAATAATCATCAGGGTCTAATGGAATGAGAAGGCTCTGAACATGATCTGAACATTGTAACTGTAATTTCATGCTGGTATCCAAAACAACAGTGCATACAGTTGTACATTTAGCCATGGGGTATGTTCATAGGGAGTTTGTATTTGTACCCTATATTCAAAGAAGGATTTGTTGCAGACTTATGATTGCTTGAATTCTCATAATTAACTATCACTAGAAATCAATTAATTCACTCATTTATTCCTTTTTTTAGTATTATAAATTAAATACAAGATTAGTCAGCTTGTATTTAAGTGATTTTGCTCATTTTAAGCTTTACATTAAATTTACATTTTCGTATTCTATTGGTAGACAGTTCTCTTCTTTCAAGAACTAAGTAGTATAAATTATCAAGGAATTTCAGACTTAAAATGTATACATTTACATTTAGTCATTTGGCAGATGCTCTTATCCAGAGCGACTTACAAAACTTGCTTTAAAGTTTACATCACTGGATACATACAGTACTTACACTGGGTTAACTAGGTTAATAACTAAGTGCCATTAGTCCAACACAACTGGGAAGAGGTCTACTGTCTAATAAGGTCTAATAATATAACAGGAAATAGTATATGGTTGTAACTATATTGAAGATTATTGTATCTGTTTTTTTTTCAATGCAAAAACACTGGGCATGAGGAATATTATTTGAATGTATATTTTCAGGGCCACATGCACACCCAGATAACCACTGAACTCGATCAGTGGCCTCAGTAAGAATTTTGGCAGAATAGCAATACCCAAGATTGCTCATATAAGAATCATAAGATTTTCCACAGGTAGCAGAAACGCCATGTTCTGTCCACGACATGGTTGCCAGAATTAACCATGTTCACTCTAGTCAATGACCGCAGTGACTTTTCACCGACCTCTGCTGAAGTTATGCACATATGTCTACTTTATATATACAGTGGGTTGCAAAAGTATTCGGCCCCCTTGAACTTTTCCACATTTTGTCACATTACAGCCACAAACAT
>JAOTQY010000008.1:9183837-9203617 GCA_026413445.1 Dolichallabes microphthalmus
AGAGAGAGAGAGAGAGAGAGAGAGAGAGAGAGAGAGAGAACTGCTGAATTAAGTCCAAAACTTGTAATGGAAAAACTTAGTAACTTGTTTTTTTTCCTTAAAAATATGACATTCAGGTTGTTTATGATAATTAGTTTCTTAATATATCACTAATTTATACCAAAAAAAAAAAAAAAAAACCACACACAATGGGCCCTTATATACATTTAAACAATCATGTCTAAACACATACGCTTTAAGATCCACAAAACTGCATGTCCTCCATAAACACCTGTTTACCTGAGGAGCTGGTGGAAGAACCAGAGGGCAGTTTGATCGGTGGAGGTTTGTGCTTAACTCCCTTTCCCAAAACTGAGGACTGGACCAATGCTGAGAAACCATGCACCTTAAATAACACAAACAAACCCACCACAGATAAGTAATCTATATTATAAGAAAGCCATATGTTCGCATCTAACCACAATTGTTTCCTCATTATAGAATAAAATGCACTCAGTTAAGCTTACTGTGATCCACAACTTTTCCAACAGCCATAACATGCTTTCTAAAACAGGTAACAGTAAAGGCTGTGAATCAAGCAGTTGATATCATATCTGGTCCTAAACCTATACCATTTTTTCCCCTAGATAAATGATACATATCCATAGACTAGCCGCAACATTAAAAGGGCCAAATTGTGATGGCTTGACAACCGGATCAGACCAACTCTAAAACAGCAGGTCTTGTGTCCAAGAAAAACAATCGACAACCAGCAACAGGGTCATGGGCAACCAAGGCAAACAATGCGTTCTCCTTTGCATCATTCTGAGATCTGGGTGTTTCATTTACCTGGGGATGAGACGGGATCGGGATGCAGTATAGGGAAAAGGCCAGCTGGTGGAGGCACTATGATACTCCTGGCATTCATGTGACTTTTACTTTTGACACATAACATCTAGAAGATTCTATCTTAAAGACCAACTACATCCCTTCATGGCAACAGTATTCCCCAATGGCAGTGACTTGTTTCAGCAGGAAAATTTTCCATGGCACACTTGCTCACAAACAGTTTGAAGAACTTGGCAGAGAGTCCCATCTGTTGACTTGGCCTCCAATTTCCCCAGACTCACACTGATCAAGCTTCTGATGAATGAAGGAGTCAGTCATGTTCTTCTGAGAAATGAAGAAGTCAGATTCATGGAGACCAACTTTTAGGATTTAATGGATCTGATGCTAATGTCTGCTAGTATGCACACCGTCAGAGTCTATGCCTTGACGAGTTAGACGACAGGTGATTTTAATGTCATGGCTGATGTGTGTAACACAATATAAATATACTTCATTTTATCCTAAAATTAGTATTAATTATTATTATGTTTATAAAGCATAGCTTTCATTGTCACTGCCTTCTGCATTTAAGCTTCCTTATGTTAACCTGTCAAGCTAATTTTGCTTCTGATCATCATTTGCTGAATATTTATTTACATGAAATTTTCATTGAGCATGTTGTACAACTAAGTGAGCCATCATGACAGCCTTACTAAATAGCACAAGCGCTGTTGACTCAGTGACTCACCTCAGTCTCCCTTGCCGGAGAAAGCTGGCTTTGGGCTCCCATGTTGCTAGAGTTGTGCAATATCTTCACCTCACACTTTAAATCTGTCTCATAAACATCCTTGTATTGGGACAAAAACCTAATGGACAGAGAAGGAGTTTAATCACAGTACTCTCTCCTATCAGATATACACAAAGTATGTTTAAATAAAAACATAGTGTATAAGACATAGAAGAGAGTGGAAACATGAAACAGCATTGAAACCGTTCATTTATCATGGAAGGGTAATGAAAGACCAATTCAACCAGACATCGAGCGTCACGATTAGGGGTGCAACGATTAATTGATATTATCGATTAAAATCGTTTAGCAAATCAGTCGGCAACGAATTTAATGGTTGATTCGTTTAAACCGAAACTACTTTGTGCTGGAGGGGGCGTGGCCAAGGTTGTTAATTGAAACCCTAATCGCAATAAAATACAATGGAATTATGTGACCTAGACAATAGAATGCAAATATAGCTGCTGTACTCACCGATCAGCATCGACCTTTGACCCCAAGAGAAATCTGGTAAGAATAAAGGAAAAGAAAGTAAAACTTAAAGAAAGCAATATTCTAACCAATATATCAGCAGAAAAAGTAGCAGATAATCTATTGATTATGGTCGCAGTTAATTTCTAAATTTTTCCTCTTAAGTCTAAAATGCAGGCTCTTACGGTGGATGAATAAGGTGCAGGTCAGACACATCCTCGTCTGCTTTTGGGTCACTGCTGCTGTAGATTTTTCCATATACCAGCGGGTCACCTATAGACTGAAAGATGGTGACCTTTGTCTTCTGAGGCTGACCACCCACTTCACACTCAAAAATGTAGTCGTCTTTAATGTCCTGTATAAAGAAAAAGGCCACAATGGTACAACCTTTCAGGTTAACTAATGTTAATTTCGTCAATGGAAAATATTGACTGAAAAAATATTTGTTGACAAACTTTTCTCCTGCGACTAAGACGAGATGATGAGACATCATGGATATCAATGAACAGTGACAGTGATGAAATCAGAAAACAATGCAATATTGTTGACAAAAAAAAAAAAAGACGAAACTAAATGTGGTTTAAAAAATGAAAATTAATAAAACATTGTTCTTTATCTTCATCAACATATAATTTTTCGTCACAATTTATTATGGCATGAGCAGCAGTATTTCCCGAGTCACGTAATGACGGGATGTTACAAGCTCAGTCATCTTTAACTCTTCGTCATCACAGCAGTATTACTCGGGCGAAAGAGAAGAGCCGATATTTGGGCTCATGTTCTTTATATTGAACTGGAGAAAAAAGCAGATGTGTAGTAATATCGGAGGGGAAACAGCGTGGGCACACACGTGCTGTGAAAAATACCACAAACCTGAAGAGACACCAGTTTTACAGCCCCTTTGTGGTAGTTATGTTACATAATTACGATGTGATGTATTTCATTTTATTTTTTAGTTAAACCATTGCCAAACACATTAAGCTTATAGGTTAGCAAATGATTGTGACCCATAGGAGCTACAGTATCCCTACAACAGTCCAAGTGTGTAAATTCATATTGAAAAAAAAAAAACCGTTAAAATTTTTTTAAACACTGCATTGTTCATACTACTTTTAAAACACTGCATTGTTCATACTACTCCTACTGTTTTGTAGTTACATTCAGCCGTTGTTGTAATGGTTAAAAATAGATATAATTAGCTGAAAACATCAGGTGAAAAGATACATTTTAAATGTTAAGTTAATTTTGTGAAAAACCTTCATAAAAACTGGTTTTGGCTAGACTAGATTGACTGTAGCGTTAATTGATAATAATTATTGATTAATGTTGTGTTTTCATTGACTAAAACTAGACTAAAATACTTAAGGGTTCCCTCTGGCTAAAACTAGACTAAAATGTCCAAACTTAAACTTGCCTATACAAAAATAGGATAAGATTGACTAAATATGATAAAAACTAACGAGGACATTCATACCGGAAACAAGTCTAAGACTAAAATTGAAAATAGCTGAGAAAATTAGCACTACAGTTAACTTATGGACACTGATGGAAATCTCAAGATTTTTATAACTTAAAAAACAATTTTTAGAATAAGTTAAGAGCAAGACATTACCTGTGCAGGCCAGACTTGCGGAGGCTGAGAATCCTCCAGTTTGATTGACTTCTCAACGACAGCATACTTCTCCACCTACAGCCAAATGAAAAGCCAAAGCTCTACTGTTTTCATCTCTGTTCATACAATATATCAGTGTTATTGTAAAAGCAACCCCTGAAAAAACACTCTGACATCTTATGCATCTTATCAACTGGGAGAAGTGTGTGAAAACTTACATCGATCTCTGACGGAGTAGTTAACTGGCAGCTATTTTGTTTCCACATGTCCACACACTTTAGGAAAAGGAGAAAATGTTTTTTTGGTTTTAAATCTCTCCCTGTACTGCCATGTACCCATTTCTACAACGTGCATAATCATTCAGTTGCTCAAAACCCATTTCTACATTAATAGGAGTAAATCAGACTCTCACATTCCCAGCCTTGGAGATCTTAAGATCCACAACAGGTGGTGGTTTCCGCTCTTTCCTTTTGTGCAGATAGTCCAGCAGCCGAAGCTGAGGAGGCGTGGGGAGGTTTGCCAGCTCCTGCTGCCGGTTCAGCGCTGCCCGCGAGTACCTCTTAAAATACCTGCAGGACCAAAAACAAAGCTAGAAAGTCGTACTAAACAAATATGCTGAGCGGTTAAATACTGTGTTTTACAATATATTATGCTTCATGAACAACGGAGTGGCTCAGTGGTGAATGATCAAAGGGTTGTGAATTCAAATCCCTAAACTTTAAAGCTGCAACTATTGAGTGTTCAAACATAGCCCTTAACCCTCAGCAACTTTAGTGTATCCTAAAGAGTTCTATCCTAAAGGTCCTTGTTTAATCGAGTTTAATCAAGCTGTTGTCAAAGCTTAAAGAGATTTATTGAAGCTTTCAGAGCTGTCTTAAGTGCAAAGCATGCATATAAACAGATTTTTTTTTTTATTTCTGGTCTTAAAAAAAGAAATCTAAATGTTGGACAAAACAAGACTATTCATTTTAACACCGGCACAAAGACAGCAGTGAACACAGATATATACAGGGATAAATAAAAAGCCTATAAAAGCACACACATGCCTGAAACAAACAACTTAGGCTGTTGACCCTCATCCTCCTCCCACTGGCACCAACACCACTCTCAGACAGCTATGTAAAGTATTCCACCAATGCCACACAAACAACCACAATTAAACAAATACTTTCATGTACACACAGACCAGGATGTACGAAGTGCCACAAACAGCCACACAATGCACATATAATTGAAAAATTATACATGTAAAGGCAAGTGAATTGTTTTAATATATAAAAGATATGATCAAACACTCATCACTAAGACACACACACATTTAGAATAAATGCATAATTCACCGTTTCATAGAGCGTGTGTTCATCTTCTGTTTATTATATAGCAGCCGGTTGGCAGTGCAGGTGACAGTGATTGAAGGGTCCAGGCACAGAGGCTCTGCTGTGGCCAAGATCAACTGGCTCTCCAGCTGCAGTTTATCATCCTAGAAGTACGTACATCAGAGCACTCAGAGATCAATGGTTAGAGATTATTGTTGCATTTTCCAGTAAATCTATATCTGCATGACAGCCTTTAACCAGATGGCAGTTATACGAGTATGGCAGTGTCCTGAGTGTAGTAGGAAAATTATTGCACAGTTAATGATGTGTTTTATGATAATAATAATGATAGGTTTGGTCACAACAGTTATTTTTGGGTAGTCTGTATTTCTGGAATAAACTACAACATTTAAAAAATCTATTTCTGACATTGAGATTTACTCTGGTTATTTGTGTCTCTTCTACATAAACATAATATAAGAGCATCGGATATCTACGAGTCTCAGTGATGGGAACTGCAGTCAATCAAATAACTTATCAATTTACTATAACCAAGAACATTTTGAATGCTGCCTAATGGAAGAGATACGAGTGTGGAACAGACAGATTAAAATTGTACATTAATTGAAAATTTTATTAAAAACACCGTTTTAATGCATCTTTTTTTACAGTTGTGAAAAAGCTGTGTGCTCAGGTTCCTTTCCCTAAAGATTGAATCCAATCATGTTATCCAATCTGTACATTGAACTTAAGTTCAAAGTTTCAGAAACTGCAACAAATCCCAGTCCCAGTCATGACTAGATAAATATTTAACCTAAATTGGATAGGACAATTATGATATCACTATGTGTTGATGGTAGGGATGCTAATATTGACCGTTTAACCGTTAACCGAAAGAATTAATTTTGACCGATTATTATTAACGATCAGTTAAACGGTTAAAAATATTTTTTTTTATATATTTTTTTTATAATTATTATCGTTATTATTATTATTATTTAGTAGTATAAAGTTTTGCGTTATAAATATGCTACACATACGCTATTTGTTAACTCACGTGGCGTTATCACGTGCAACCACACGTACCTTCAGACATATTTTGCCGGGCGAGCGAACGCGCACCTGGTCGCATGCTCTGAACGTGCACAGTAAACACCCCCGCCCCCGCATGTTCAAATCTGATCGGTTAACGGTTAATGTTCGCTTAACGAACGGCGGTTGTCGGTTAGGAAAATTTATCGAAATGAGCATCTCTAGTTGATGGTTTAAATATTTTTTTTTATTATTATTATTATTCATTCCTCTTGTTCAAATAAGATTACAGTACACAGGTTACAATATGCTTTTTACCTGCGTCCACTTGTGGTGATCGCTTGTCATGGCATGGACATCACAGATCAGGGTCTGATATAAAAGTAAAAAGGAGTCGATGTAAGTCTTAAACTCAGAACCACAGCCTGAGCTTATAAACCATCAACACCACATTTCTTACAATGTCATTGTCGGTCAAAAACGTCGGAATAAAAAAGTTGAGAGTAGTGTTCCTTTATATCACGCACAATGTGACACTGAAGAGATTGCCATTACTCGTAATGCTCACCTGCATAGTGGGTCTCAGCAGCACATGGCGGCTCTGATAAGACGGCATCTTGGTGTTCCCTGACTGTCTGTAATCTCGGACCTCTGTGATGACACAGCCACAGTGGAAGATGTTGACCTGAAAAAAAAAGTGTTTAGGTACAGTACTCGTAAACTTTCTCTGAAATCAGAAGCATGAATAATCACAGGTTGATTAGAGCAGGCAGCACCACAGGAAGTGAGATTTGAAACTGACAAGCATGTACTACAGCATCAAGATGCTTTGTGCCAGCTTAGGATATACATGATACAAATTTCAAAGGTAATTTCCTTTAAACAAACTTATCAATTTCATTCTTTGTAAAAGTTTATACGTAGATGAGTAATACCATTTGTACAAATGAATAACAAACTGATACCCAACCTGCGAACTTGTGTTGCTATTTTAATTACTTAACTTATTAAAACTGCAGTAATGTCAAAATCTGGAAAGAATATATTCACTCCTGGTTGGGTTAACAAATCTGGAACATGTCAAAAAAAGAACAGTACGTGAAGTTATTTTAAAACAGTATTGCCATATTTTACTTGTGATTTTTCTAAAAGGTCCACAAGAATAGGTGGCAGCTCCTCAGCATCCAAGTAGTCCAGTAACTCTGCTTCTTCATACGGAAGCCGAATGGTCTCTGAATCTGAATCAAAATAAATAAAATAATAATAAGGATTGTGTCTCCAGTAGAGTAAAAAAAAAAAAAATCTGCCATATACAGCACAATAACTAACAAGGACTCTGAGGAAAGAAACGAAAATACCAACCAGATCCATTTTTGCCTCTGAGCATAAGTGAGTATCCTTCATTTCCAGGGTACAGATTGACCACCAGGCAGGACAGTGACTCCTGTGAGACCAACTTCTCTAGTAGATTCACATTTCTTCTAAGGTTCTGTGGAATAAGAAATGGCATTAATAATGTAGTGGTACTAGGGACATAATGATGTCATTTTTATATGATTATTGGAAGAAGTCTAGGGTATCTGCATGTTGTAACAGTCAGAAGGTTTTTCAACTACAGTCATGGCCAAAATTGTTGGCACCCCTGAAATTTTTTTCCAGAAAATCAAGTATTTTTCACAGAAAAGTATTCCATTAACACGTTTTGTTATACACATGTTTATTCCCTTTGTGTGTATTGGAACAAAACAAAAAAAGGGAGGAAAAAAGCAAATTTGACATAATGTCACACAAAACTCCAAAAATGGGCTGTAAAAAAATAATTGGCACCCAAAATTGTGGATAAATTGTTTCAAGCATGTGATGCTCCTTTAAACTCACCTGGTTCAAGTAACAGGTGTGAGCAATATAAAAATCACACCTGAAAGCAGATAAAAAGGGGAGAAGTTCACTAAGCATGGACAACAGAAAGAGGAAAAGAGAACTGGGAAGAGGACTTGAGAACCAAAATTGTGGAAAAATATCAACAATCCCAAGGTTACAAGTCCATCTACAGAGATCTATATTTGCCTTTGTCCACAGTGCGCAACATTATCAAGAAGTTTGCAACCCATGGCACTGTAGCTAATCTCCCCTGCGTGGACGGAAAAGAAGAATTGATGAAAGGTTGACACGCAGGATATTCCGGATGGTGGATAAGCAGCCCCAAACAAGTTCCAATGAAATTCAAGCTGTCCTGCAGGCTCAGGGAGCATCAGTGTCGGCGCAAATTATCCGTCGACATGTAAATGAAATGAGTCGCTATGACAGGAGGCCCAGGAAGACCCCATTGCTGACACAGAGACATTGCCAAACAAGCAAGACTACAGTAAGCCAAAATCCTTCTGGGAAAATGTTTTGTGGATAGGTGAGACCAAGATAGAACATTTTGGTAAAGCACATCATTCTACTGTTTACCGAAGACGGAATGAGGCCTACAAAGAAAAGAACACAGTATCTACAGTCAAATATGGTGGAGGTTCAAAGATGTTTTGGGGTTGTTTTGCTGCCTCTGGCACTGCGTGCCAAGACTGTGTGCAAGGCATCATGAAAAGGACTGTAGGGGCCAGTGTCAAAAAGCTGGGTTTGCGTCCGAAATCTTGGGTCATCCAGCAGGACAATGACACCAAAGATAGTTCAAAAGGAAATGGAAGGCAACAAAGTGCTGGAAAGTCCTGAAGTGGCCAGCAATGGGTCCAGATCTAAATCCCATTGAACACCTGTGGAGAGATCTTAAAATTGCTGTTGGGAAAAGGCGCCCTTCGAATATGAGAGACCTGGAGCAGTTTGCAAAGGAAGAGTGGTCCAAAATTCTGGGTGAGAGGTGTAAGAAGCTTATTGATGGTTATAGTAAGCGACTGATTTCAGTTATTTTTTTCCAAAGGGTGTGCAACCAAATATTAAGTTAAGGGTGTCAATAATTTTGTCCAGCCCGAGTTTTGTGTGACATTATGTCAAATTTGCTTTTTTTCCTCCCCTTTTATGTTTTGTTCCAGTGCACACAAAGAGAATAAACATGTGTAAAGTAAAACATGTGTTAATGCAACACTTTTCTGTGAGAAATACTTGATTTTCTGGAAAAATTTCACTTGTACTTAATAATGTATTAAGACTTATGTTTTTGTTTTGGTGTATTAACTTTAAAAGAAAAATAAATAGAGGCAGATAACTGAACAAGCATTTATGGCTTCTGTAATGTAAATGATAACAGGAGTGTAACTGTGAATTGCTATTACTTTTATTAATACATTAAACGTAACCATTGGATAACAGCTATACTATAAGAGAAAAATAGCACATTAAAACATGCGGTCATATAAGCCTGATAATTAATTTCACTCCTTACAAACATTATATGGCCAAATGTATGTGAAAATTTTGGTATCACACCCATATGTGGATTTTCCTAAAACTGCTGCCACAAAGTTGAATGCACACAATAGATTGATTGATCGATCATTTATTAATCCCAAAGGGAAATTGTTAAGTAATTTTTTTTTCAGTAGGCTTTAGCTTTGTATGTTGAAGCATTACAATTTCCCTTCACTGGAATCAAGAGGCCCGAACATGTTCCAGCATGACCATGCTCCTGCGCACAAACACAGGTCCATAAAGACAGGGTTTCCCGAGGTTGGAAATAACTTAAGTGAACTCTATTGATAGAGAGAGAAAGAACTAGAAAAACCTGGGTGATCTCCACAGAGCGCTGACCTTAACCCCACTGAACACCTCTGGAATGAACTGGAACACTGACTGCAGCCCAGGGCACCTCACCCTAAATCAGTGTCTGACCTCAATGCTCTTGTAGCTGAATGAGCAAAAAATCTCCACAGCCATGCTCCAAAGTGTAGTGGAAAACCTTCCTGAAAAAGTGGTGGTTTTTGTAACAGCAGTGCATGGGCTAAATCAATAAGGGGAAAGTCAAAAAGCACATACAGATGTGATGATCAAGTGTTCACAAACTTTTGGCCATATAGTCATCTCATCCCTGTATAGTAAAGATTCATGTAATGCAAAAGTATAATTAAACATTCCACTCTTTTAATCAACCTTACTTTTTGTGTATTTCAAACAGAAATGAAACTGTTAAAAGCATGCTTTAAGTGTTAAATTGAGTATTTAGTATGAAGTAACCTTCAACTCTGGCTCTTTTTCACACTCTTCCATGTACAATTCATAAAGTTTTTGATACAAGGATTTCCTCCCACTGGAAGACACCCTCCTTCTAGCTGGTCGCTGACGAGCACTTTCAACAATGTACTGCATAAAAACACAAGTGACTTAATAAGCAAAGTGTAGCCTCATCATAGTGTGCATTATAAACCATATAATTAAACGAGCAACTACAAGACAGACATCATACCTCAGCCCGATCCAATGCATATTCTAGGTCTTGTTGCTGCAAAGGAGAGGAAACTTTCAGTGCTACATAGTGCTCTTACAGCAGCATGCAGTATAAACACTCCACAAAATATCAAATGGCGGGTTGCAGCTGAGAAAGAGATGTAGTCTCTTTAGTCTCAAGTGACAGCACTGCTTACCATTGTGGTCCACCACCAGTTTGTGTGTGACAGGAGGCGATGCTGTCCTTGCCCCAAAACTGGCACATCCATTGACAGTCCATTCAAACCCTAAGTACAAAAAAGGCAATTTCAGCTTTACAAACGTGGTCCCCAAATAGATGTGATGTTTGCAATCATCTGCATTTTTTCCTCAAGCCGTCCACAGCAACATGAGTAACATGCAAAGAAATAATAATAAGAAGAAATAAATAAAAAACAGATGATGGCTCATTGGATTAGCTGCACTGCTAACCCCAAGGCATAGACCTAACATTCTGTAACCCTGGTGGTTAACTTACAGAGGGAAGAAAATTTTGCTAGAGGACGCAAAAACACCTGAATGTTGAGAGTCAACTCTGTACATGTACATTTACAGTGGGAAAGGTAAAGTATAATGTGGCTATAGGCGAACTCCTCAGGTTAGCTTGCAGTGCTAACTCGCTAAATGAGCGCCTCCTCTGCTAGCTGCTCCGTTAGCTTGGCTTCAAGAAAGCTGCAAAAGTTAACAGAGCACTGCAAACGGGGAGAGGGATGCTTAAAGTTTACATTAGGACAAACAAAAAATAACAAACTTGCCAAACAAAGCGCATCTTCACAGCTCGAAAATGCAAAGCAATGAGCAAAAATATTCTTCCAGTGCCTTCAATGTAAAAAACTCATAGCAGCCATTTTCTTCCAGTGTAACAACAAAATCCAAACTTCCGGTGAGTAGAGTAGGCGGGGCCAAAGGCTCTTCTGAATCTTGGATGGGTTGCGAATAACACTTTACTTTCTAATCGAGGACACTACTTAGGGTATAACTCACACACTAGTGTAATAGCTACCAGAAGTAATCATATAGTTGACTATAAGTCCAGTATGAGGTATTTGGGATTCAGTAGCATTGTGCTGCTCTGCTGAGAGAATCAAGTGTGTGTTGAGGTTACAGTTCTCATTCCTCCCTGCAAAATACCAGGTCAAATTCCCACTGTGTTTGAGATGTTTCCTTCAACATAACATATATAATTTTCTGATTTCTTTTTTGTGCAATATCATGTTTTCTGATTTTATTCGCATACAGTTTCATGCTTTTTATTTCCTTTCCTTTGTATCTTTTTTATCTTCTCGGGAGACTTTGGGCTTCAGGTGTGATGCAACCTAGTACGGGGTGCCAGTCCATCAAATGGCGCAAATACACACATTCACCCACTATAGTCAATTTGAGAACACCAATTAGCAGAACCTGCTTGTCTTTGGACTGTTGGACGAAACCGGAGAACCCAGAGGAAACCCACGTGAGAACATGCGAACTCCATGCACACAGACCTGAGGCGGGTGTCGAACCCAACCCTGGAGGTGCAAGACGACAGGGCTAACCACTACCCCACCGTACAGCCTATTTCCTGCACAATTATGTTTTTTTAAATTTCTTTTCTATATGTAATTTCATATTTTTCTGATTCTGAACTTACCTGTACAGTTCCATGTTTTTTAATTGCTGTCCTTAATAATTAATTTTTTTCTGATTTCTTTCCTATACAGTTAAAACAGAGATCACCTCATATTGGCTTAGTGGTTAGCACTGTCCCTTGGACCTCCAGGGTCCGGGTTCGATTCCCGCCTCAGATCCTCCCATTCAAAGACTTGCAGATTAGGCTAACTGGTGTTCCCAAATTGCCATAGTGAGTGAATGAGACTGGCACCCCATCCAGGGTGTACCCCATCTTGTGCCCTGAGGAAAGGATTTGTACTAAAGCTTGCAATCTAATATAGACAGAGGTTTAGAAGATTTAGGGCCTAATGTTTTACACTAAGGTCTGTGAGCCATAAGTTGCATTCAGGTGATATCAATAAAGGTCTTAATAAAGGGCCTTTATTAACTTTTTTGTTGACAAGTTGCTGTGTATCAACAAAAATAGTTTCAAGGTTAGAAAGAATACTCATGGTTTCCTATGTGACAAAATCAGGAGATGCAATATGTTCTTTTTCATAATAATGTACCTCTCTCGAATCATTTACATAATTTTTTTTATATACTTATTCTTTTTATACCTATATTTATTTTATTCTATTTTTATGCTTTTTTTTTTTTTTTACTTTTTAGTGGCATTCATTGGGGGACAGCAAAGGGAGTATTTCATTGTACATGGGGGAACATGTTTCTTTTATTGTGCATATCAAATAAGTGAGATGTTTGAGGGAATTATTAAATTATGATGATGAATTTTGTTTATGTATGTACCTTCACGTGATGTGATTTTTTTTTTCTTTTTCCACTCAAGTCAGGGCAGAGACTCCATCTATCACCAGCAGAAGTGAACCTACCTGCTGTCCTAACAGTATAATTAATTAAGTCCCACACAAAAGCTGACAACTGCATTCAATCTGCAAAGCAGATTGGACCGACTCAAAGCAGGAGACAATTCACTACACATATTAATGATGTGCGTACAAAGACACAGGACAAATCCATGTTTAAGAAAATATTTCTATATTTATTTCCTAGTTTTAAGGATATACAAATTATCACTCAGTCCACCACACAATCACACATTATTGCATGAGCTGTTGGAGAAACAAACACAAAAACAGCTAATACACTTAACTGAAAATAATAAATAAATTTAAAAAAAGAAGAAGAAAAAGAAAAACAGTAAAAGGAAAAAGAAAAAAAAATACATGTAAAAAAGTTAACGAACATGAACATCATAACATGCCAATACATCATGTTAAGTTTTTACATGAGAGTAACTTGTAATTTGAGTAATTTGTTTGGTGGGCAGTTGACCCTGTATAACCCTTAACATCAGCTGTCATTGTTATGATCCTAAAATAAATCATGGGGTTTAAACCCCAAGAAAAGCTATAATTTTTTTTATTTTTTAAACACACAAATCCAACAGCTTTATATACACATATATACAGTATAAGCAGAACTGACATGCATACAATAATGCTGATGAAAATCACAGTTCAACTTTTACAGCATATCAAGCACCAAACATGCACAACACTTTTTATACAACCCAGATGGGTCAAGTAAAATATAAGTCTCTTACAAAGAGAAGGATTTTCTTCTGAACAAAATATTTCCTACCTTTTAAATGACACATTTGAACAGCTATGTTTAATTTAATCAATGTTCAGTGCCATCATCAGCATGCCGCAAAGGATTCAATCTAATGTGAACAGATTTTCTGGAAAACCACAGATAGCGTCCTCCCCTCAAGGTTTTACATGAGAAAGGTATGAAAATAAAAGGTATGAAACAAAAGGTATGAAAATAATATTGTACAATAAGGTGGTAAATAAATAAACACAGAATGGCAAGTTAAAATTTTCAAAAGTGATGAACTGAAATATTTGAAAATGGATAAAGAAAATAGCAAATTAAACATTATGCATAAATGTCCTTTTATTCATGCAACGTATTAAAAAAATATAAACACTGAATTATGTTACCCTATGGCAACGAGCTTTGGTTAGGCTTTTTAAGGTGCATAAAATCTCCCAAAATGCTAACATCCCCAAGTAATGCTAACCATAGAGGAATATTTGAGTATGTGATGACCAATTATATCCTAACCTACCTAAAAAAATTAATAAAAATATTCTGACCATCTTCTGTGAAGTAAACCAAAACAGCATTAATCTTGATTAAGCGAAAATCATTGCATGATTTTGATTGAAAAAACAATGATTGAAATAAAAACACTGCAGCAATAAAAAAATAATAATAATAAAAAAAACACAGCAAGTCAATTTGATTTGCCCAAATCTATTAAAATACTTCTTCTCTATAAGCTCATTGACAGCAGCCCTTCCCCATATATTGAAAAAAACTGCACACGTATCAGCCTGGTCCTAATAAGTCATATTATGGCTGATTCAGTGGTATTGTTACATAAATATCACATTGTTGTTCAATCATATCATATCATATCTTCTAATCAAACCACAATCCTACTGCAATGCTCAGTGGGACATCACTCCCTTCTTAACCAAGTAACCATTACCACAGTAACACCAGAGACAGTCAGACTCCGGCCCTTCACACACTGATATACGGGAATCCACAGTTCAAATTCAGAAGAAAAAAAGAAGTCACTAACAATAAAAAAAATTATATTATAAACTGAAAGCAATAAATATAATTATTAAAGACTTAACGTAAAAGTAATAAAAAACAATATTCAAGTGAACGTTGATGAGGCCATGGTCAGTCTGACCTCATTCTGCATAGTAACACAAGTGCACAAGCTCCAAATCTCCCCGTGTCACTTTCAATATGTCGCTTGTTCAAGAACAAACACACCAACCCCATCTACTTAAGATTGAAAAGCATATGACTCGAATTTTTGTTTTGTTTTGTTTTGTTTATGTCTCCCCAGACTGGAAGTCGTTCTTTAATCCATTGTGGAAAACTCAAGCTTCACTCCACTGAGGGGTTGCTGGCTTTCATCCCTGCCCGTCCAATCTGAAGCCATGGGAGTTTGGCGCAGTTCTTAAAAAGCTGCTCAATGGCAATGTGGCGGACATGGAGTTGAGATGCCAAAGAGTCCTTCTCCTGCACAGCCACAGAAAGCTCTTCAAACACCCCTGTAGGAAAAAGTGAAAGAAAGATCTGAGCATTAATCTGATGCCATTTACCCATACAAATGCCATACAAATGCCATTTACCCAGATGACAAAAATCATTATTAGGGAAGTATACAAGAATGCATTTTTAACCTTATTGTATCCTTGACTTGCCAATTATGATACAATCTCAGAAGAGATCACAAGAACTTGGGGTATGAAAGAAAGAGCAAGCGAATCTAGAATGCTCCTGAAGGATCAGATAATGTACTATATTTATTACTGATTTATGATCATCTCATTAGAATTGGATGTAGATTAGAGGCAAAAAGTGACAGGAGCATAAAAAATGAGAACAGATTTAAGAAACCCTGGCAAACACACCATTCGTTTTCACAAATGGAGCATGTGTAGCTCAAGGTTCTGAACTACTGATAGGAAGGTCTTAGGTCTTAGAATGACCGATAGAGGGTTACAGTGGCACCTCGGCACATGAATTTAATCCGTTCTGGAAGCGAGTTAAGGTGAAATTTCATATTTCATATTTTCACATTTTCCCATAGGAAATAATATTACCAATTTCAAACACTATAGTCATATTTTTTTCCATATAAAAACAATTATAACATTTAGAAAAAACATGTAAATTAAGTAAAATATTAAATAAATAGACATTAAACGTTACTTAACCTTCATTTACAATTTCTCTTGGCACCGGCTGCTTTGAAAAAGGAAGCTAAAAGTGGATCTCTCAGCTTTCCACTGACGCAAACAAACGGCAGCTGGATGTACACATAACTTAGCCAGCGTTCGATTTGGTTTGGTTCGTTCGCTTATATGCAGAGGCAAATTTTTTGTAAAATTTCAGTTGTTAAGGCGAAAATTCATGAGGCAGGGTGTTTCGTATGCTGAGGTACCACTGCATACATTTTTTTAATTTGGCAAGTGTATTAAAGTCTCATCTTTTATCGTCAGATAGCACTGTGGCAATTCCCACAGGATTTGGGATACTGAAAGTTTTTTGGATACACACTACAACAAACTCATTATGGGTGAATTTCTTTCAATGACTATTATTTTGCATGTACACACTTGTGTCAGATTTTATCAAATTTGTGTTTGCCACATCAGTTTTCATAATTGGTTATAATAAGCTGTGCAGTGCATCAGCTCAATGCGAATATTGAAAAATGTGGTACGTAACCTTACCTTGAACCTGCAGCAAGAGTTGTGAGTTCAGTTGATGAAGCTCTTCCACACTCATTTTCACTACTGCAAAAAAATAAAGAATAAAAATCTTTATTTTTATTCTTTATAAAAAATAAAAAAAAAAAGGTCAAAGCACAGAAGCAACCATCTATCTTTAATGCCCATGTTATATTACAACTGCATACTATGAAATTCTCTTTAGCTAAGAAAGCATGAGGGGAAACACAGCCACTCAGTCTTTGACCTTGAGACACTCTTCTCACTAATCATGGATTTCATGACCTTGGTGGTAAGACGGTTTCATACTGGCAAAGAAATTGTAGACATGAAAGACAAAAGAATGTGGGAACACAAAATGAGAAATCCTTGGACTGTCACATTAAAAGTGAGTCACATAAAATCTGGATAAACAAAGTGGAAGGCATGTCTCCTACGTCATACTGATGCTTTATCAGCTTTATTGATACAAACTTTGTCATAAACATCAACTACATTTTTTATCTGCATTGAAAAAACGTGTTTTTTTTTTTTTTATCACTTCACTTCTCAGGAGTACTCACAATCCTCTCGGCTGTGGCCAGCATGTCTATCTCGATGTTCTCCTCCTACTCCCTGCTGTTGCATTGTATGTTCATTCCTCCACAGCTGACCAGAGTCCTGCAGGATCTCCAGATCCTCTGTTTCACCTGGACATGTGCCTTCAGCCCAGCGTGGAGCATATCGGGGCACCTGGGCACACGACTGGGCCGTCATCTTCCTGTCGCCCTGTGGTGTGTGAAACAGAAGCTGGTGTTTGGAGCCAGAGTCTCTGTTTTGGGCGTACTGCACAATGCGGCTGATCTGCTGACTCAGTGCTCGCTTCACACCCTCGTAGGTACTGTGTGAGGCCTTGGCATGTGAGACCTTCTGGTTGGCAATGAGATGGTACTTCTCAAAGCAGTCCCTGTGCCCACGCAAAGATGTAGAGTGCAGCAGAGTGGCAGTGGACACACCTGTGATGCAGAAAGACAAATTTCATCTTCTTACATTCAAACATTTTTAAAAATTAAATTCTGGGACTTCTGACAGTGACCATTTATTCTGTCTATGCCCTGTTTTCCAGAGTATAAAATATTTGTATAATTGTTAGGCAAGAACTTATATATTTTGATGGCCAGGCAAAGCAGCTTAGCTGGTAAAGGATAAGCCAGTTAAGCTGGCCATCCATCAGCAGAACGCACACAATTAAACAAACCCACTCCTGAAAGTGGAACGCATTTATTCCAGACAAAGTCTCATATTCATCACAGTATTGCAGACTCATAGTTTGTTTTAATGCATGGATTTGATTTACATCCAAATATAAATACCATAGATGTTTGCATCAAGTATATTGAATTCACAGGACATATAAACCAAGCAGAGGCACACTTGTTTAATCTATAAACCCCTTACACACACCCTTATACCCCCCACCCTACGCATCCCCCACTCCAAGCCAGCCTTAAGAAAGTGTGCATTTATCCGTATTTTACAAGTCTAGATACCATGCACAAAAAGGAAAAAAAGAAGGAGAGAAAAGGAGAGATATAAACAAAGAGCTGCAAGTCTGGGTATTGTATGCAAAGGAACAGGGGGAGGAGATGAGGAAAAAAAAACATGACAGGTGAAAACAAAGCAAAAAGATGTTCTGAAGAAGAAAACTATCTGCTATAGTAAACGGTCAACCTCATAAAAAAATAAAGCAAACAAAAGTACAAATTTTGTAATACTGCATAGTTTCTTAATCTGTAGGTAGTGTCTAACTGCTTATGTAGAAAAGCGTCATACACGCCATGTTACTGCACCATGCATATTTAACTCTCTAGAGGGAAGACTTGCAGAGAGCCGATTAAGGGGTAGGTGGCGCTCTCCATCAGTGGATATGTTTAGTGCAAGCTCATAAATATCTGTCACAGATGTTAAAATTAAATATTTTAAAACATGAGAAGGAAAAGCAGGTACTATGTTTACATGTGACCTCTTTAATTCTAATGACCTTTTTATGCTCTAATTAAACCAATCTCTAAGAAAGATTATAGAAGATTACACCCACATAAAACACATGCAAGGGCAACAAAAGAAATTACCAAACATAAATACATTGCATTTTAATTATGTATAAATCTGACCTGGGTTAGACAACTAAAATGTGAAAAACCTGTGGATGAGAGAAACCCAAAACATTTAGAATGTAACCTAGTATCATCTTTCTGATAAACCTATTTGCTCTTTTTCATAGCAATGTCATGTATAAAAACAGGAAGTGACATTTTAGAAGACTGGTGTGGTGAATCTGTAGAGAAAAGACCTGAAAAGACCTTCAACCACACACAAACAAAGGAGAAATGATTTAACACTGTGGGCAGAGAGAGTTAGGACAAATACATAAGCTGCCTCATAATCAACTAATAATTTTTTATTAAATTACCTTATGGGTTGCAATTTCCCCAACAAACTAACATTTTGCTATTAAGTTTCGTCTCATAAATAGTAATAACAACGCAATAAATATTGGTGATGATCAAGTTAACGTTGTGGCTTGATAAATTATTGATAAAATCATATTACCGGCCATAAAAAAAAGAAAGTGGAACAAACTAATTATAAATGTCCATGACTGGCACAAGTTTGAGCATGCACTTTTTGCATACATAAGCTTAATACCTGAAAGTCAGCTTTCATTTTCTGTGCATGTACTTACATGTTGTATAGACCACAATAAAGAAACACACAGCTGTGCCATGAAGAGAAAAAGCGAGGGTGACGCACAAGACCTGACCATGTTTGAAAAATTATGTTTGTAAAACCACAAAGAAGTTTAAGCTTTTTAAATGTTTTCCCAGGTGATTTTGCAGTTAAAACTACTACTTGCATATTGTGTTTTTTTCTCTCCAATATGGTTATTACTGGGGAGCACTTTGGCACAATTTTATAATACGTGTTAAGTGATTAGACAAATATGAAACATTAAATTGTGTGGCACTAACTTCTGTTAATATTAAAGAAACAACCAATTATTATTACCCTAATGTTTCAGAGTACAGGTAGCAAAGTCACAGTGAAACAAATGTTTTGGGGAAAAAAGTGGTGGAAAAAAAAGGAAGAAAAAAAAAGCTAGTCAGGTTAATCAATAGTGCATCAGAATCAGGAGTATCAAGAGTAGGAGACAGGCACTCGAGTAGAATTTTTTTTTATATTATATTATAATTTAGTTATAATAATTATAATTAACTATATTTGATGTGGCGGCACGGTGGTGTAGTGGTTAGCACTGTCGCCTTGCACCGCCAGGTTCCGGGTTCAATTCCCGGGGTAGGCTCGATTCCCGTCTCTGTGTGCATGGAGTTTGCATGTTCTCCCCGTGCTTGGT